>OMKR01074032.1:0-12681 GCA_900302355.1 Cyttopsis rosea
TCATTATATTGAATATAAAAGTCAGTCTTTCTGAAAACTGCCATTGGGAAATGAATACTATTATCATATGAAATAGCATTTGGAACTGAGTTTTATTATGAAATACAAATGAATTAAATGCAGCAAATATTATTGGGGAAAAAATGGCTATTATGAGAAATATTTATAACAATAATAGGAAGGTTTTAATGTAATATTTAAAAAATAGTACAAAATAGTTCATTTAATTAGTGATTTATTTAACAATATAATGATTTAATAATTTCATTTGGGGTAAATTGGTGTGTTAAGTATTTTTTGATAATAATTGCAGGAATGCAAATGTCATAAACATGTAAAAAACATAAACAAATGTAAGAATTAATAGTGTACATCCGAATAGTGTACATCTACCACTGTGGGATTTCACTTCAGCGAAGAGGAAGACGTTTAAAAAAGATGAAGCTACGCCATCTGCTGGATACAAGTGGAAACACAGTCTGTATAAAGTGTGTGGGTGTGCGTGTCTGGGACTCTAATACATTATATTTAGTAAACAACATTTGCGGTTTCTCCTTATTTTTCGCCTCTGCCTCTTTTCTTCTTCGAAAAGCAAAACACGGAACCGCCTAAGTAGCGAGCGAGAGTGGTGTGGAAATGGTAGGCAAAAGGATACTATCTTTGTTTATATTTCCTCCTCCTGGTATGGGTAAGTTATTCCCTCTCGTGTAGGTGCATAACATACGTGCATCTTGTCTGTCGGTTGTAGTTTTTGCGGTGTGTTCAAGTGAAACTTTTTATTTGCAACGTGAGGTGAGGTTGGCATTGGTTGCTGCTAGTTCTTTGACATCATTTTGGTGCGTCTGGGCTTTCAGGTGGTGGTGTGTGTATCCAGTGTGTAGTCAGCATGTGTTTAGTAAATATTCAGTGTGTATTTAGCTTGTATTCGCTATGTATTTAGCATGTATTCAGTGCGTTCTAACCAGCATTATGATCGTGGCTAGGATCCTCTCTTTAGCGAACATTCTCTTCAGCTGATTCCAGGGTCCCATCAGGAAGACAGTGCTGCAATAGACAGCACAACAATGTTGTTCAAATATTATATTAAAATGTTGGGCCCCATCCTTCCTATCGAGTGCAACAGAGTCAATAAAAGCCGGAAAAACCTGATCTGCAGCCATTTATTGTACACCACTATTAACAGTGGTGTAACAGTGGGAAGCTGCAGCAGAGTTGTTTTTTAATAGTGAAGCATTCAGGAAGATTGTGCTATGAACAAATGAATAAATGATAGGGGACAACAAATTAATGAGGCCTGAAGTTGAAAAATAGCGAATTGATATTGTAGCGGGACTGCTTCCCTATCAGGACACCTGCTGAGGAGAGCCACCAGACCCAGCTGGAGAAGGTCAGTGCCAGAGGTGTACATGTGAAATAAACCTATGGGTTCAAATTAAACCAACCGGAGAGGGGGTCCCATTAAAGTATGGCTGACGTTGACTCAATCTCTCCTTGGAGCATCTCCCCCCACCACAGAGACCCAGCGAGCAGGAGAGACGCTGGTCAGAGATCAAAGGCCACCTCAACCTCTCTCGGGCCATTTGCTCCCCCACAAGCAAACAGACGCCCCCCACCCCCACTTTTGGTGAATTTCCACAACACAGGACTGGCGGTCCATGCAGGTCTCAACACAGACCTGTCTATGGAAGACTGAGTTAATACCTCAAAGTTAAAGTGAAATAATATAAAATAAAATGTAAAATCGAATGAAAGTGATACAATATGACGATAGTGAAACTCACACTTCTATACAAAGTTTATTTCCGGAGAGAAGAAAACAAAGGCATTAAGGTGTTTCATGTTTAACCCTCTGCGGCCATCTAGCGACCACAATCAAGAAGACACTCGACTTCCGGGTGCGCCGCAAGATGGACAAAATTTGTTTGATGATCTGAAACATTTAAGTGTGACAAACATGCACAAAAATAAGAAATCAGGAAGGGGGCAAACACTTTTTCACACCACTGTATAATTATAATCATATATCATATAATATCATGTACTGTATATAAGAGTTTTGCGACGGGGCCTTGCAGTTCCACTGATGACTACTAGGATGCAGACCCCAGTTTGAACCCCTGGTTTCGCCAATGCAAACTACAGGTTCTTAGCCTGATATCAGACAGAATTGTCAACTCCATCTTCAGTCTGACTTCGCCTCCACTCTCACCGATTTCCGTGGGGGAGGGGGATTTGATTTTCCCAAACCACTCACTAGAGACCGACGTGTCTGCCTGAATCTGACGTCATTTTAAGTCGACACTGATACATAGCCCTGCCAACATACCTGTTTTGCCGGAGTGGAGCGGAGCGAAGTAAAAAACTAAAAAGTAAGTAATTTGTACTTTAATTCATTTAGAACAGCCTTGATAGCAGCGAATATCTTATCGGCTGCCATTGCTGTTATTACTCCTCCAACGGCGTTAGTCTTGCCGTGGCACTGATTTGCTAATTGTTAGTCCCCCTGTGGTACTCATTGGCTAATCATTAGTCTCGCCCGTCCATGGCACTGATTGGCTAATCGTTAGTCCTTCCGCGGTGCTCATTGGACCGAAGGTTCTTTCAACCAGAGAAATCGCTGTTCCATGTCACAATACCAGACCATAAGAATCAGTCCACTCGGTGGAGTGGGCGGGTTCAAAGGTTTGGACCCAGGCAAACAGTTTCTGGGATTGAACCCAACTGCGTTGATGCAGTCCACTCTCTGTGTCGAGTTTACATATTCCCACTGTGTTTATGTGGGTTTTCTGCAGGTTATTTTCTGCCAGGACTTATGAGAGGAAGACACCTCACCAGTTTAAAGAATGTGATCTCCCATATGAGACCAAATGCTATTCTGCATCATGCAATCAGGAGCTAACCAGTAATAAAAAGCAATCTGTAAAACAGTCGGTTTGTCAATGAGTCTCATGAAAGATTTATATTTAGCCGTGTTCATATTTCTACGCTGTTTTCATAGCGCAAGGAGTTGGCTGATGAATAAAACCCAAGATCATTTTAGTCATACAGACTGGGGAAAGCAAAGCAAACCACTGCAATAATAACATTTTGTTGCAGCTGTCACTGCAGCTGTCAAACTCCACAAAATGAACCCTACAATCAACCCTCAATACTGCACATTTCATATCATCACACACACACACTTTTCTTCCACACACGTTTCTGATGTCCTTAGCATTGCATTAGCAAAGTGCTTAGCTATATTCTTCTCTCATCTCTCTTTCCCGAGCACTGATTTGAATGGAAAGGACAAGAAAGGCTAAGGGTGCTGTGATCAATGAGGCTTCTTCAAAACGTGCTTTAATGCGGGGCCTGGCATCACAGGGGAATAGGAACAGGGTTATCTGCTTCTTACCCCCAACATCAAAGGGCCAACAGATATTGTGACAATAACAAGTCACCAGTATTGCTGATGTGTCCGGCACTAATGTTTAACAACGCTGATTAGCAAACGAGCCAGTCAATCAAATACACAGCCACATAAGTGTGAATTGGGGAATTTAAATACAAGCATAATGTAAACTGCATATACGTTAGTCCCGGTCAAAAACGAACAAATTAATCATTTTAAACAAATCATTTAGAACAAATCATTTTGAACAAAACAATTTGCATGATTCAAAAGTCAGTCTTTGTGTATGTCTCTGTGGTGTGATTGTGGTTGTAACCAGAATTCCATATTAATTCCTTATCAATTTACAGTGCTTAAGTACATACTGTCCCATTTTGCTAGTACAGAGTATCTATGTGTTACATTAATAGTCATTATATTCAACTTTATTTAATTGTATAGTTACACTGTAACAGTGGTGTCACAATGTAATGTTCCTGGTTTTGTTGCCTTGAGATGTGAATGAAATAGATTTTGACAGTGCAGCAACAGGTGAAAGATGTTGTTACCATGACAACAGGCATACACACTTAGTCTTAGTCTTTTCTCACAGATAGATAGATCGATAGATTGATAGATTATTATTTATTACAAAAGTATAATATGGTTATTACTTATTATTACTTGTTGTTGTTACTTACTTATAATTAATTTACTGTACCGATAATTACATTTTCTGAATGCTAAAGAATCATATGTTTTTGCCATGAATTATATTATCCTCAGTGCCTGTTTGTCTGGCCATTCACATTCATTTCTACAATGGTGCAACTATTTTCCTCATCTTCTGTATTTTTTGAGCTTGTAATAGGACCATCTGTGTAAACACTCAATGTATGCTTCCACGGCACATATAGTGTTCTCGTGCAAGAACAGTTGTCAGCTGTTAAGGAAGGCAATGGACAAATCATATGTAGGGGTGTAGTCTTAAGAACAACACTCAACGTTTTCACAGTATAGGCTGGTCCATCCCAATGTTCCTCAGAGTGTAATGTATTCCCTATTTTCAAGGTGTATCTGTATTTCTCTCTTAGTCTGCAAAATAAAATATGTTAAAAGAATCTCAGCCTGTTCCCAGATAGTGAAGCAGGGTTGTCTCACTACCACACAAAAGGAAATTCTCTAATCTAATTCTCTATTTGGCGTCACGAACAGGATTCTCTGTTTGGCTCTACCGAAACTCTTCACATACAGGACGACACAAAGACATCCGTGGATCGAACTCACCTGGACGTGATGGAGGGTTCAGCAGAAACAACACGAGATCCCGGACAAATTAAAAGGTGAGAATAATAGTATCAATCCAGTATAGATTGTGGGAAAAGGTTAATATCAATCCCTCAAGTACTGCCAGCTATGTGCAAGTAGAGTAGGTAGGGTTATGGAAAGCATCATTACATAAAATAGTTCGCAATAATCTGTCGCTTGGCAATGCCGGTGCGGCAAAGAAATGCATAGAGAAGGACCGTGGTTATAATGGCCAAATTTGCATCAATCGGAAGGTTGTGATTTTTTTTTAATTAATAGCAAAGTCGACATAATTAAATAAAGAATTATTAAAATATAAATACTGTATATAAATAAATCTTGATATAATATTGAATTAAGAAATAGAGAAAAATAGCGGAAAGGCTGCTTTCTAAGAGGAAAGTGGATTGTATGTGTGTGTTGTCTTTGTGTATGCATGCATGAGTGAGAGCCTGTGTAGATAAGGCGCGTAGCCGAGGGTGTGTGTGTGAGGAAGGTCATTTAGAGAGAGAGGGAGATGGGTCATAGAGGAAGAGATGGGAAGTTAGATTAACAGGGAGCTTAAACAGGTTAAAATGGATTGCAGAAATTAGTGATGGGCAAAGCAGTTCTTTTCAGTGAACTGAATCATTAGAATCAGTTCATTAAAAAGATTTGTTCAAAAGATTTGTTCAAAAGATTTGTTCACCGAATCGTTCAGTGCTTGACACGCAGGGATGTTTCATTCGATAAGGAAACGGAGTTAGCCTACATCTTTAAAAACTATAATATAACTAAACTATTAACATTACTGTACACTCAAATGTGCAAATACCAATCAATCAATAGCTGTCAAAACAGTGTGTGTCTGTGCGCGCACGTGCAAACCCGTGCAGCATTGTGCGCAGTAACTTCAGCCTATGCATATAATATCAATCTAGATAATGTCATATATCTGGATTGCAGTCCAAGACCAATGTTGTTGAATCATTACAGCTAACTTGTTAACTGTTAGCAAACTGAATCAGCTGTGTATCTGCTGTCTTGTACACAGTCCACCTGCGAACCAATGATGTGAATCACTCACTCGGTGAGTGAGTTGATCCGTGCGAACGAATCAGTATTTCAGTGAATCACTGATTCATTCGCAGAGATTCGTTCACAGTACACGTTCGCGTTCGCATCAGGGATACACTCACTCACTGTGAGTGAGTGAGCGCGAGCGTAACTGACTGGGAGGTCAACTGAACTGACGAATCGTTTCAGGAAGTGATTCAGTTCGTTCACCCAAAAGGATTTATAACAGGGCAATAGAGAATTTAAAAGCTAGTTGATAGATTGAAAAGATTATAGGAAATAGATGAGAAAGAAAAGTTACCACATGTGTTTATTTTGTGCATTTTGGGAGTCTAAGTCCAGAATGGAACTTGGAGCAAAGAGACAGAGAACATCAAGATGTGAGAAGGCCAGTCCAACCCGAGGTGAGGCCAAAATGTAAATGTTATTTTGAGTCAGATACTGATTCAGCAGAGGAAGCTGCAAGACCAAGTGCTTTAATAAATAGTCAAATGTGCTCCTTGTGATTATGGTTATATTTGTGCTGTTGTGTTTTGCATTTGCTGAAGCAGGCTAAATGAAAATCTATTTGAATTTAAGTGCCAATTAATAATAGTAGTCTATGTCATCGTTAGTATGGACAGATATTGAACAGTTTGAACTGTTGGATTGTATTTAGAAAGATAATTGTGAGAGTGTTCATCGTGGTGTGTTAAATTGGAGTAGGGTTTAGTTGCTGGCAGAAATGTCTCTTAATTTATTAACACAACTTAGACAAAGATGAGGAGTATGATGCATGTTGAGCTCAGAACTGTAGTTTGTGCTTTATTAATAGATTGTATCGCAAGGTATTAAAATTGATATAACTAAATTGATCAATCTAAATTGAGAAGATCGCTTGCTAAAATAGTTTTGACGTCTCAGAGAGCAGATGTGATGCAGATCTATGGTGTTACTTAACGTAACACCATGATTGAAAATGCCAAATTACCCAATTTGTCGAAGCAGACTGCAGAATGATGTGACTTATAGCTGAATGGACCCTGGCCAAAGGTAAGATAAACAGGCTAAAAGACAAAACACATAATGCGTTTACAGTTGTATACGTGTTTGGCATGTTAGAACATGTAGATTTATTCAAGGTTTGGTAACACAAATAGACCATGAGATATGCCATTCAGTCCTCTATTACCTTGATGGCTGCTGAGATCTCAGGTTTATTGATTGCAAAGTTACTGATTGCACCAAGAGTATAAGCTAAAATAATATCAACAAATTAGGAATTCTGAGCACTAAACGTATTGGTTATGTGAATCACACTTTTTCTTACCTTTTCTAGTTGCTTAAGTTATTGTCAAGGTTATGTGGAGCCTCGGCCAGTGTTATCTGCCGCATTAGGGAAAAAACTTGAAAGCTGGCTTCGAATGTATGAATGGCAGCACATTAATCCAATATGTTGATGATTTACTGATCTGCTCACCGATACACAGGCCCTCCTGAAATACTCAAAATGGTCACAAAGTTCACTATTTGGCTCATAACATTTATTTATTTATTTATCTATTTATTTTTTAGTTTATTTGTTTGTTTGTTGAATTATTTGTTTGCTTGCTTGTTTATTTATTTATTTTCTTTCCTCAGGGTTGCACCCTGGCATGGCCTTTTTAGGCTGCTGTGGTTACTGTTGCTTTTCGATTGTGATTTATGCAAAACTTGCCCAGCCGTTATTAGCAATGACTCATGGGAGATACTTGATTGAACAGAAGAAGGTTTTGTTGCTTTTAAACAAGCTCTTGCACCTGCTCCATGTTGGGTTTGCTGGATTACTTTAATTGAGGATGAGAAAGACGGTTTCATGTCAGCTGTGTGGTTACGACTTCATGGACTTCATGGACATCCTGTTGCATACTATTTCTCATAAACTTGGTACTATGGCTAGTGGTTTGCCTGCATCTATGGCTGTAGCCACATTTGCTTCTCTTGTAGCCCACCGCCCGCTCACTGTCTTAGTATCACATGCTACATGCTACACTTGCTACAAAGCAAAATGGCTCATTTCTCTCCAGCAACAGTTCTCCATCATCACCATGTGCATTTCACTTCCTCATGTCACTTTGAAACGATAAACCGTTTTTAAATCCAGCTGCTTTCTCCCCATCACTGACGTGGGGATCCACCTGACTGCTTGGCAATAATAGTCGTTGTAGATCTTAATAATAGTCTCTTTGTCACCTGTTTTTTGTTTTAAACAGTGTTTGTCGATGTTGTGCAGCCAGTTGTCGCATAGCTTACTAACCAAGTGCTGAAGGAATTTGCACTGTGGAAAGAGCAAATGGAACGATAAAAAATAAACTAGCAAAAACCATGACTGAAACCAAACTCGACTGGGTTTCATGCCTGCCACTAGTAATGATGATCACATGGTGACTGGACTGTCCCCAAATGAAGTGCTGACAGGGAGACCAATATGATTAGGTCTGCCCCCCTCAAAAGCCACAGATGAATTATATCCCGTATTCCAGTGGTGATTAGATTGTCCAGTTAGTATTTACCACTTTTCAATTTTTCTTATTTTTAACATAATTAATGGATTATGTAGCTGGGAGTATGTTCAGGCAGCATTCAAGAAATGTGTTCTAGGAAGATTTGACAACCCTGCACTATCCACACACTGTTAGTTGTTTTGTAGCCTAATTGATATTCTATGAACATTATCCCTTACATATTAGATATTGTGATTATATTATTCTGCGTAGTGGACGTAGACCAAGCAATATCATAATGTGTGCCTCACCCAGGTACTAAAGTCTGTATGTGTCCACTCCGCCTAGGTGACTGAGTGGTGATCTGTGACTTCCGAAGAAGGAGCTGGAGCTCTGCCAGATTCCTGGGGCTGTTCCAGATCCTCCTCACCACTGCAGCAGCAGTTAAGGTGGCAGAACAATCAACGTGGGTGCACGCCTCCCACTGCAAGGAAGTCCTGAGCAGACGGTGACGACAGAGAATCATCGGACGTGAAGTTATGATGCCCCGCCAACAGGAAAAGATCTATCATTTTCCTCATTACCATCGCCATCGTCCCTCTGATTGGACAACAGCCGCTCCCCCTTGAACACTGTCCCACAGCGAGACTTAAACAACATCCCTCTCACACCCACCAAAGACACTTTACAATAGAAAAAGAGAGGTCTGTTCAAGGACACGGACTGGGAGCCATAGGGTTTTGACACCACCAACCTCCAAGACAAAGACCTTGACATTGGGGCAGAATAATCCCCAGGGTTCAGTACGGGAATTGAGGTATTCCACTCTCTTTGTCCCACCCACAATTGGATCCCAGGTTTACTTTATGATGATGAGGAAGACAATGCAGTGTCTAATTATGTTTACCCATACTTATAGGATGTGTTAGTTATTATGTTCACACAATGAATTTGTTATTGTCATTGCTAAGTGATAATCATTTCTTTATCTCATTATTTGTGTATAGCATTATGTATTCATGTAATCCATGTCCATGTCCATAATTTAATACTCGCTGACTTTTATTATTTTTTTCGAGTTAGAAGTGTGGAATTGTGGCTTCACATTGGATTTTTTCCCTCACAGCAACTTGTTTTTTTTCCAAAATGTGTTGTCGTAGTGTAGTGTAGGTAAACTTTTTGCTTTTCCCTAGTTATGTGTGGGAGAAGATTTTTGGTTTTAAATGTGTGTTTCCCAGTTAGACAAGATTCTCAGGACATTTGCAGGTAAGATGATTCCCCAGACAGACTGGACCTGAAGGTTCACATTAAATCAGAGAGTTAGAGTGATTTTGTATAATATCGTATTCAATTCATATGTGACTTTTCCCCTCAATTATATACGAATGTTATCATTAGTGCATTTTCTTTAAGGTGATTGTTCCAAAAGGAACAAAAGGGAGAAGTGTGATGGGAAAATGCAATGATTTTCTAAATGCTAAATGTTTTTGCCATGAAGATTATATTATCCTTGGCGCAGGGGGGAGAGGAGATGATAGAAGGAGAGAGGAGGAGAAGAGAACAAATAGGAGTTTAGTGGAGAGGAGAGGGGAAGAGAGAGAAGATCACCTGTCCCCCCTGCATCTCCTTCCCTCTTCTCTCCTTTCCTTTCCTCTCTTCTTCTCTCCTCCTACAAGAGGGGATAAGAGGAGAGGATTTGTGGAGGAGAGAGGAGAGGAGTGGAGACGAGAAGAAAGGAGAGAAGCGGAGGAGGTGTGGAGATGTGTGGATTAGGGTTTGTCTTAGGGTTAGGTCAGAGGTAAGCCCCGGTCCTTTGTCTGGGAGGGCTTGGTTCCAGGCTCTCTTTATATTCTGTAAGGATTTTCTGAAACGTGTAAATGAAGGGGAAATTCACTTCCTAAAATACGGAGCCAACACAGAGCCATGTGAGCGGAGCTCTATAACCAGACAATATAATCATATTCATAATAAAAATGAGGCTATATGTGCAGTATATCATGAATAAATTCTGACATTTATATACAGTTCAATTGTATCTATGAATGAAATTCACTCGCTACGACGCCCCGACACACACACACACACCTCCCCGCGCGGGGCAGCGTACTTTTGTCATAACGGGACATGGATTGTTTTTGAGGATGTCTGAGGCAAATATCTGAAAAATTGGTGAGTATTCATAATACACCCTCACATCACATTTACCCTTTGTGGCATTTGTTGTTTTGATGAAAAATAACTAGAGGATGTGCACTGTACGTATTCAATAGATTAATTATCGTGACTATGAAGACGAAATAGCGTGATACCGGGTTGCCACATCAAATTGACAAGTTCAGCTCTTTGTTTCACCAACACTGTTTTTGAACAGGCTTTGTGTGTTGAGCAGATTATTGGATGCTTGGTCTTCCCTACGTTGTGGTCACTGGGCCTGAGAATGATAAATATCCTAAAGTATTGTAAGCAGTATTGTAAACAGATGACTTCCTGCAAATCCTTCTTCCATGGTTCCAAAATCTTTATTTTGATCCACAGAAATGGGATGTGAGAAATCTGACGTTGTCAAGCTCCCGTCATCACCAGCTTCTTCAGCGCTCATTGAATAAACAATTACAGTACACCTCACACATAATTGATCTGGATGAATAGAGTGTCCAATTTGACACATTAATCAAACATGCCGTCATAAATGTCAGATGTGCCCCAGTGATTTACACAGAGTAGAAATAAAAACAATACTCAATGCCATATTACTGGCTGCCTATTAAAGTTGTGTAAAACATCAATAACAAAAACAAAAATAAGACATATAGAAACTAGAAATATGTTTAAAATGAAATATACAAACAATACCCCTCTAGACCCTCAAATAACCATAAAGATATTCTCAATGCACTTGTCCAGATTAGGTATTACAAACAATTAAATAGTTTGCATGATTTCCAGTGGAGATCATAAACTTTATAATGTCATTATATAATAATATAATATGTTTATTTCTCGTTGTATTGTATACAGAGACATCATGTGGATGTTGCTATGGTGATTTAGTAGCTAGAACAAGTTGCTGGCCCCTGACAATGCCTGCTATATAAATATATTTAAAATACAAATATATTTGGGTGAAAAATCATTTCAGCATCAATCCTTCTCCACGTCATTAATTTGATTCAAGTCTCTAAAGTGATTTATATGTTCATTATACAGCGCAGTGTGCGGTTCGACTAAAAATAGCGACATTCTGCAGTCAGTGTCATTTCCAAAGAAACAACAACTGATTTGCCCTTCAACTACAAAACATGACATACAATTTAAGAATAGAAACTTTTAATGAAATCTTCTGTCAGACAAAAGTTCCTTCCCTTTGTGTTTCTTTTGCACTTTGTCTTAATGCTTTTGATGTTTTATGTAAAGCACTTTGAATGCCTTGTTGTTGAAATGTGCTATATAAATAAACTTGCCTTGCCTTGCCTTCTCTGTCTCAATGAAAACATTCCCAATACCATGAGTCATGATACCATGACACCATTGGAGTAGCTGCATCATTAAGATTTAGCAGAGTAAACAATGACTCATTGTAGGTAGAATACACTGAGAGTGACTGACGTTTCTAGCCCAATCTGGTGCCAATCTGAAAATCGTTTCCTCAACAATGATCCTCAGGGTTGGGAAGAGTCCACATCGGTGCTACCAAACATCACAGATAGGATAGTGAATAGTAGAGTATCTGTAAAGGAGCATGACTGAAAACAGCTTGTACATACAGTAGGTGTCTACTCTACCTTCCCACATTTACAATTCAATGTAGCTCCTTGCAGCTCAATGCGATCCCCTGCAGAGTACAGCTAACCATTTATTCCCAAGATGAGGAATTTATATTATGTTCATGCTGGATGGGGAATTTTACCCCAGGACCCCTTGTCAGGATGCCCCTACCATTCCACTCTGGTGCACGCAGAGCTGGTGAAGGGCTGGGAGAATCCGTTTTCAGCACGCGCGCCAGGAGCTGGGTTACCTTGCCTTCCCTCCAGTGGAAGGAACCGTCGCCGGCTGCCTCGCCCCGGGACAGGGCTTCGGGAAGAAGCCCATGCTCCTCAGCAAGGTGACCAGGCAACAGGCAGCAGTGGGCAACATGGCCTATTTGGCCTCGGGCCAGGTGGACTGCACCATCAACACCCAAGGCCCTGCTGGCAGAGCTGGGCAGCTCGCCCACAGTGGACAAGATAATCCTGGTAGAGCTGAGGAAGGCCACAGACCTCTCCCTCCACCTCATCCGAAGCGCAGCCCAAGCTACTGGGCGGAGCATGGGAGCCTGCGTGGCCATGAACCAGGCCCTCTAGCTGCACCTGACGGACTCCAGGAGTCCCCCTCTGGCACCTTCGGTGAGGCAATGGGCCTCATGATGGTGAGGTTTGTGGAGAAGGAGGGCCAGGAAGCACTCCAATCTTGGATCCCCCGCCCAGCCTCCTCCCAGCGTAGTGGCAG
>OMKR01074037.1:0-16063 GCA_900302355.1 Cyttopsis rosea
CAACAGGTGCAATGGAGAGGCAAAAGCAAGACAACCCCCAAAAAAGGAATGGTTTTGCATGTGGTGGTCAGACAATTGCTCTCTCCTTATCCTTCCTGACTGATTCTTCTCTAGTTTTGTGTTCTGCTAGTGTCCTTGTCACTACTGGTAGCATGAGGCGGTACCTGCAGCCCGATCAGGTTGCACAGGTAGTCCGGCTCCTCCAGGATGGCACATCCATACGTGCGGTCGCAAGAAGGTTTGCCGTGTCTCCCGGCACAGTCTCAAGACCATGGACGAGATACCAGGATACCGACCGTTACACGAGGAGAGCTGGACAGGGCCGTAGAAGGGCATCAACCCAGCAGCAGGACCGGTATCTGCTCCTTTGTGCGGAGGAACAGGAGGAGCACTGCCAGAGCCCTACAAAATTACCTCCAGCAGGCTACTGGTGTGCATGTTTCTGACAAAACTGTCAGAAACAGACTCCATGAGGGTGGCATGAGGGCCTGACGTCCTCTAGTGGGACCTGTGCTCACAGCCCAGCACCGTCCAGCTCGATTGCCATTCGCCAGAGAACACCAGAATTTGCAGGTCCGCCATCGGCGCCCCGTTCTCTTCACAGATGAGAGCAGGTTCACACTGAGCACATGTGACAGGCGTGAAAGAGTCTGGAGACGCCGTGGTGAACGTTATGCTGCCTGTAACATCATCCAGCATGACCGGTTTGGCGGTGGGTCAGTGATGGTGTGGGGAGGCATATCCTTGGAGGGACAGACCTCCATGTCATAACCAACGGTACCCTGACTGCTGTTAGGTACCGGGATGAAATCCTCAGAGCGATTGTCAGACCATACGCTGGTACAGTGGGCCCTGGGTTCCTCCTGGTGCAGGGCAATGCCCGGCCTCATGTGGCTAGAGTGTGTAGGCAGTTCCTTGATGAAGAAGGCATCGATGCCAATGACATCCACAATTATAAGAGGGTGTGCACACTTATGCAACCACATTATTTTATTTTTTTATTTTTACTTTTTCCTCCTAAAAGTCAAGTTTGTCAATTGAATTGTTCAAGATATAGGTCACATTAAAGATGGAAAAAGGTCTGAAATGATTTATCTTGGTCTCATTTTTCACAAAAACCTGGCATTTTAACAGGGGTGTATAGACTTTTTATATCCACTGTAAAAAATTTGAAAAAAAATCTCAATATATCAGATTGCTTACAGTATCGCAATATATTGAATCGTCACCCCTGTATTGTGATATGTTTCGTTTTGTTTCTTGCCAATACACAGCCCTAATTTGCACATGTTATGATTTTCATGTTACGTTCACTGAAACATTTTGAATAAATAAGTAAGTGTACTTTTGCGCGGAGTAAGTAGTGCCTGGAAAAGACGTTCTTAAAGGATAGGTTGGGTATTTTATTAAAAGGTTGGTTCCAATTATTTATAACCGTTCGTAGCACAACCTTGCTGAACATGTACTATTGAGAAACTTACCACTCTGCTGCAGCTTCTCACTGTCCTTATATGCGGTCCAATGGAGGAAATAAAATAAAAACCTTAAATCTCAGGTTGAAAATTTTTTTTAATTGTCTCGATGAACCCTGGATATTTATGTGTCATTCCAGGCCACTGCTCCTGTCATCCGGGAGTTTTTGACCATGATGGCGGTATGCCACACCGCCGTTCCCGAGAAGGCCAGCGACCACGTCGTCTACCAAGCCAGCTCTCCGGGTATGGCTTTCGCCTACGTCCCCTTTGTCTTCCGCTTAAAGTGACAGGAGAAAACTCGGCTCCTCTGCATTTTTACCCCCAACTGCTCACAATCAGGGTGACGTTGTGTGCACGGGGGTTTAACAAATCCACAAAAAAATGCTACATTAAGCCATGAGCGCTGCGCAGCCATCGTGTGGAAGAAAAAAATGCGATGGCGCTAATGCACTGTTCACACAGTCTTTGTCATGTTTAGTTCGAACCGATCCTCCTGGTCAGTCTGTTTACGGGGTTTATTCCTCACTTGCTAATCCGTCTGTTTCTCACCAAGACGAAGGAGCGCTGGTGAGGGCGGCGAGCAGCCTGGGGTTTGTATTCGCCGGCCGGACACCGGATTCAGTCATCGTTCAGGCCGTAAGTGGGACCACTTGGGTAAAACTCTACAGTTTAAGCTCGACCGTCGAGGATGAGCCCCGTGTAAATTGTTTTATATTATGTATTTTTTTATATATATATTTTTTTTAAGGTCAGAACCTACAGTGCAGTCAGTCTCACCAGCCAAAGGCCAAATACTGCAAAAAAAAAGGTTAAAATGGTTAAGCGTCTGTCCTCTTGGCACGACATCTTAGTGCCAATCAGCTTCCACTTTGTTGATTGCATCAGAATCCGAATCAGGCTTTATCGGAATGTAAAAGCAAAATAAAATTCTAGAAAAAAAGTTACACCATATAATATTTTATGTTTCAATAATATTTACATGTGTTATGATGTTTCTATGCAATGTTGTTTGCATAACATCACAGAGAAAGGTGAATGTATTAGGGAGCATTTAACTGTTTTTGGGACTCTATATAAACAACTTGGAAAGGAGCACAAAAGGATTTCTTTACATTTCTACAGTTTTTAAAGCCATAATTGCGGGGAAATATTATTTAGTACTTAGGTAATTCATGAATTCATTATTTCTTTAGGTTTGCAATCCTCTATAGTGGAAAAAATGATGAGTGCATCTAGTTGACGTGTATGGGAACGTGTCTCTGTTTTCAGTTTGAATGAAATTGAATTGCATGCCGAGTTGATCACCAATTTGAATGATTCTGTTCCATCTTTTCTCATTTGACAGCTGGGAGTCGAGCAGCGGTTTGAGTTGCTGAATGTTCTCGAATTTTCAAGGTAACCACAGTCGCGTTCCCTCGACTACATATTTTCTATGTTATTTTCTTTTATTCTTTTATTATGTTATTTGTTATTTTACTTGTTACAGTCGGCACTTGACACATTTTTGAATTTTAAATCGACATTAACACTGTTTAGAGAATAGCCAATACTTTCTGAGTTTTAATGTAGTCTAATCATATTGATTAGGTAAGGGATACTGTACTGCGGACGGATCTGTTATCACCCTGAAGGGGGTTATTTTTGCGATAATATCCGGCTGTACATTATGCCGTGTATTACAATAACCTACTTACTGTTATTAATTGTAAACTGTTAAATTGCTGAATGGGAGGTTGGCACAAGCATGCAGGCAGAGTGATACGAGGGACGCGAAACCTGGCGCTGAAGTGGTTGCCTGTGATTGTTATTTGCCAATCAGAATAAGAATCAAAATTACTTTATTCCGCCAAGTACATTTTTATATTCAAGGAATTTGTCATCGTGAGGATTGGTGAGTTTCTCTGCAGACAAGTAGCATTAAAAAAAGATTAACAGTTAACAGAAAAATTTAAAATACAATTGCCAAATATACACAAATAGCCAACAATACAGAACAGAAATAGCCAAATATATAAAAATATAGAAAATGTTGTACAATTTGCAATGACAATGGCATTCTATTCCATATACAAAATGTGATTCTCTGCAGAGGATATAGGGTATCAATTATAAGTTAAGCCGAGAATCAGAACCGAGTATTCCACAGAGCCGTGTAATAATTAGTTGAACTTACTTGAATGTATCTGTTACAATTATTCCACGGGCTGCTTGAATGATTCCCACATTGTTCTGTCTACATTATCAGTGCACGGAAACGAATGTCTGTGATTATGCGCACCCCATCTGGGCAAATCCGTCTGTACTGCAAGGGCGCAGTAAGTATAAGGGATTTAACGCCCATCCTTACATTATTCCTTATAACCTATTTGATTTTCTCTGATAGAGGTCGAAATGTACATCCCCTGTCAAAAATGATGGAATCTGCACACTTAGAGGATGTTCATCCAGCTTTTTTTTACTTCATAGCAAATAAACTAATCACAAATCTGACACAAAACTAATTTTGTTTAATAGCTGAACATTCTGGCTTGGTGAAACATAGCTCAAATAAATTAAATGCATTTATTTTAACTAATAGGATATTTTTTTCCAGATCAAGTAGAGGAAAAACATATGGAATCACTCAATGTTGAGGAAAAAATTATGGAATCATCAACAAAAAAAATCCCAATTTGTACTTTGTTGCTCCTCCTCTGGCTTTTACGACAGCCTGAATTCTTCGAGGCATTCTTCCTTTCCATACGATTCCTTATTTTTTTCCTCAACATTGAGTTATTCCATATTTTTTTCCTCTACTTGATCTGGAAAAACATATCATATACAATGAATGCATAATAAATAAATAAATAAATGCATTTAATTTATTTGAGGTATGTTTCATGAAGCCAGAATGTTCAGCTATGAAACAAAATTAGTTTTGTGTCAGATCTGTGATTTGTTTATTTGCTATGAAGTAAAAAAAGCTGGATGAACATCCTCTTAAGGTTTTGTCAGGGGTTGTACATACAGTGAGTTCTGCCTCGTTTCTTTGTGGTGACCTGGTAGGATTCAGTCATCTATGAGAGACTGGCAGACACCTCCAAGTACAGAGAGGAGACCCTGAACCACCTCCAACTGTTTGCCACAGAGGGTAGGTCATGTTGTGCAAAGGCCGAGCATTTATCCAATTACATTCTCTGTTTTGGAGGAATTATTACTCTCTCTATTAATTATTAATTGCTCTGTTTCTCAGGGCTGAGGACTTTATGCTACGCCGTAGCCGACATCTGTGAGGAAAGCTACTCTGAGTGGTGCGAGTTCCACCAACGGGCTGCCACCGCTCTGACTGACAGGGCGTCCAAGGTAGAGGAGAGCTACGAGCTCATCGAGACGGTAAGTACACTTTAACGGACACATTTTCCATTTAAAACTGCATCCAAGGATAGGTTGGCTATTTTTCAATCCAGGTCTTCTTAAAATGTGGGTTCCCATCATTTATAACTGTTCAAAGCATAAGCTCGCTGAATGCTTTGCTACTGAGAAACTTACCACTTTGCTGTAGGTTCTCACTGTGCCTTTTCAAAAAACAGTTAAATCTCCTAAATAAAACAAAATGGTTGCAAATTGTGTATTATTTTTATTGACACCTCCGCAAATCAGCTCTTTTGGCTAACTCCACGTTAATGTAAGAGACTAGAAACAGCACTCCCTACTGGCAACCTACTGTAGCGTTACGTATTGGACATCCTGCGGCAAATGCAAACAGTTTGAAATATGTGATATTACTAAGAAACGCATGACTATAATGTGAGTTTCCCGTTTTTGAAAAGAAGATTTAGCATGTTTTTTTTTTAAGGCTTAAACATTGGACTGCCTTTAAGCACACAAACCTATCATATAAAATATTCTGTAATTTTGCTTAAGGAACAAAAAATGTAAAGTATTGCGCCTTTTTGGTTCCTGCAATTCCTGTTTTTGGCTTGATGATGTAGAAGTTAGAGCTGCTGGGAGCCACGGCCATAGAGGACAAGCTGCAGGACGCCGTACCCGAAACCATGGAGACCCTGCTGAAGGCTCACATCAAGATCTGGATCCTCACTGGGGACAAGCAGGAGACGGCCATCAACATCGGTCGGGATGCCACCCCCACACACACACACCTCTATAACACACTGTTGTTACTGTAAGACATTCCAAATCATTTGTGTCGCTAAAGCTGATCGGCATTGTTCCTCTGCGTCCCATTCCAGGTTATTCTTGCGGTCTGCTAAAGAAGAGCATGGTGCTACTGATAGTCAATGAAGACACTCTGGATGTGAGTAACGCTTACTTTCATTGCCTGCCCTTCATCTAGGGAATCGCCTGTACTCCTCCGACCCAAATTCTCAAATTATAAGTTAGCCATTCATTTCTTTTAGCGTTTTGTTACATTTTAGCTGTATACTCATGTGATGCATTACTTTTAGTTGTGCCATTTGGCACACTGTTAGCTTGGGCTCAATACAACATACTTATTGACATTTTGTATTTTTTTCTCTACTATTAGAAGCATCTAACATAGTCGTATATGTGTAACAAAAAAAGGCAGAAAAAACTCTTATTTACTGTTCTTCTTTAATATCTTACTTCTTGTATTGGGCATATTCTCAGATGCCGACACACTTGTTTAGCCCAATATCTGAATATGCGATACCAGTGTGTATTGGCGCATCACATTGTGTCTCTTTAAGTAAAAGGGGCCAAGTAATAATCAGAGAGAAATCTCCAAAACTCCAGGGGTTCTGGTGTTTGCAGCCCCCTACTGTTCCTGAAAGGAGTCTGCAGGGGTCTGCAACAAAAAAATAAAGATTTTATGATTTCATATACAGTTTTTTTATTGTTTTACATGTAAAGTATAGCCAGAGCTTAGTCTCTCCCAAGCGGGGCATTGCCATAAAAAGGTAAGGTTTGGAAACACCTGCTCTCATCTACCCTTTTATCGTGTGTGTGCGCACATGTGTGTTTTTGTGGACCCACCCCCAGGCGACGCGAGACACTTTAAGCCGCCACTGTGCTTCGTGGCGGGAGGGGCACGACTGGGAGCTGGCCCTGGTGATGGACGGGCGGACCCTGAAGCACGCGCTTGGCTACGAGACGCGCCAGTGCTTCCTGGAGCTGGCGCTGTCCTGCAGGGCTGTCATCTGCTGCAGGTTGGAACGCGTCGACACCAACAGCTGCCTACGGCCACTTAAAGCTGCCGCATGCATATGTAGCTTCAAGGGTGACGGTGGCTTTAACGAGTGTCACAATGTTAGCAAACATCACGTCTCGTGCATCTTGTGAACATGGCAGGCAAGCAATAGTCCATATACTGTAAATAGAGTTATTAGTATATTCATGTAGACTAGCCCTCGATTGCGGGTGGATTGCGATATAACTTAATGTACTAATTCTTCATTTACATACTTTGAACACCAGAGTGCAGAATCATCAATCCCACTTTGCTTGCTTGATGTTGACACTCACATTCATTCAGGCCCAAGATATGCAGTGGCACGTAGCGAGTTATATGATGGAAGCAGGAAAATGGACATCAGTGAGATTAAAATGGATGAAAAGCTCCAATTGCAGAGCATGCAGAGCAGTGGACTGTATCGAACCATTAGCTGTGTATCGTTATACCCCTAGATGCCACAGTTTTTGGCTGTCCTCTCCGTTCAATGTTGTATAGATGCAGCCTAAGCTCGGTCACAATGTGTGTCCCATTTAGGGTGTCCCCCCTGCAGAAGACCGAGGTTGTTGATTTGGTGAAGAGGGAGGTGAGAGCCATCACCTTGGCCATCGGCGACGGGGCCAACGATGTCGGCATGATCCAGACGGCCCACGTGGGCGTGGGGATTTCTGGGCATGAGGGCCTACAGGCGGCCAATTCCTCAGACTACACCATTGCCCAGGTAACCACACCTACGTCGCCGTAATTCATCATTCGTTGATGTTGCAGTCAAATACACTCTAGGAACACACTTTCTGTTATATCTTTGGACCCAGAACATATAGAAATATTGGTTCCCATAATTTATAGCTGTTCATACCACAACCTTGCTGAAGTCACTCTGCTGCAGCTTCTCACAAATGTAGTCCAATGGGGCAAACGTTTAAGCCTTTTTGAAAACGGGAAAATCAAATTCCACATCTTATCACATCCAAAGCGTAACGTTGGCTACAGTAGATTCCCAGTAGGAAGCGGCGTAAGTTCCTATTTCTAGTCTCTTATGTTAGCTTGGATGTAGCCAAAATAGCTGATTTGTGGAAGAGTCAATAAGAACCCTGAAAAACTTGATGCATGGTTTCCTACCCTTTTTACCATATGAAGACAATATTGTTAGCTTCTTGTTTTCAAATAATAGATTTAACAGGTTTTGTTTTTTTTTTACATTTTCCCCATTGGACTGCATTTAAACAAGCTGCAGCAGAGTGGCAAGTTTCTCAATAGTAAAGCGTTCAGCGAGGTCGTGCTATGGACAGTAAATGATGGGAACCAGCCCTGCGTTGGAAAAGTAGCGCACTTATTCTTTCCTAAGTGTCACTGGGGTCCTGAAACTAGATGTATTTGTTGTTATTGATAATTCTATGTTTTCAGTTCAAGTACCTCCGGAATCTGCTGCTGGTGCACGGAGCGTGGAACTACAACCGGGTGTCCAAGTGCATCCTGTACTGCTTCTACAAGAACATAGTTCTGTACATCATCGAGGTGTGTCGGCTCACCCATATTATTGTTCAACTAGTTCAAACATCATATGAAGTTGAAAACACGAAAACTTTTCTGTATTTTCAGATTTGGTTTGCCATCGTCAACGGATTCTCTGGTCAGATCCTGTTTGAGCGTTGGTGTATTGGTTTATACAACGTCGTAAGTCACAGAGCTAATTTGTTTTTAGAACAGTGGGCTTCATCTTGTTTGATACCCTTCAGTTAATCCAGGTGTGTGTGTGTGTGTGTGTGTGTGTGTGGGGCAGATCTTTACGGCCATGCCTCCCCTGGCGCTGGGTATATTTGAGCGCTGCTGCAGGAAGGAGACCATGCTAAAGTACCCCGAGCTCTACAAGACCTCGCAGGATGCCCAGGGGTTCAACGCCAAGGTAACCACAAAATAAATAAAGACTAGTACAAAACAGTAGTGTTGGCATGAAGTGCGTACAATTTTTGGAGAGCTTTATGTTTGTTCCTTGGTCTCGGAGTCAAACAAAAAAGTCTTCATTTTCCTAACAACATAGCTGGCTCTGCTACCTTTGCTGAATTAATTCTAGGTTAAAGAGGGCCTTTATGCAAAATCAGGTTTTGCTAACAATTTTTGGTCGTTCTTTATCAATTTTGAGGAATGTTATCAAACGAAACCATAAAACTTGTGAAATCTAAAAATCTGAAAAATCAAGGCTGGTGTTTCCATGGTTTCAGCGAATCACAATGGAACTTGTCCGAGAAGCGAGCGATATGACGTCATCGATCCCTTAAATTCCTATTGCAAATTTCCCCATTTGGTTGGATTTCTTCGGCCCTGCATTACAGCTCAGAGTAGCGGCCACTCAACTATTTGAACGGAAGTACTTTTTATATAACGTTTTTGTTTGTGTCATGTCATGGCAGAGATGGAAGAGAACAGTTTAAATGACAACACAACACAAATGACAACACCCTCCCAGCAGAACCCCGCCCGCTTTCTGAAAAGACAACTGTTAACACATACAATATTACCCAACTTGATAAACTAGAACCTAGGATTTCAGGTTTCATGGACGGGCAACAAAAAAAATGTTTGTTATAATTTCGGCCTCAATGGAACCTTGTAGAAAAGGTTCATTCTCGTGGTTTGCTCTTCAGGTGTTCTGGCTGCACTGTCTAAATGGGCTGCTTCATTCCGCGGCGCTCTTCTGGCTCCCCCTGTTGGCCTTCAAACACGGTACACACAGCATTATTTCGGACTCTTCAAACTTAATTTCCTTTGTAACGTACTGATATGAATGTCTGGTGGCATTTAGACACCGTGTCATGGAACGGAAAGACCGCTGACTACCTCCTGCTTGGGAACATAGTTTACACGGTAGGTTTAATACCTGGGGCCATAGAAATATTTGTATTGTCAGGTTTACCAATATTGTTTGAAATCCTTCCTCTTTTCTCCCATCCCTCTAGTGTGTGGTGGTTACCGTTTGCCTAAAAGCCGGCCTGGAGACCGCGTCGTGGACCGTGGTGCGTTGAGTTGACAAAACTCGCCTCAAATATACTGTGTATACATTCCGGTTGTTTGCAGTTATTGTTGTTCGCTGTTATTGGATACGATCCACGCTCCATTACAAGTAACGGTAGAAAAAATAAGGCGGGTGCAAATTCGAAATAATGCCATGTGCTTTGTTTTTGTTTGCCTCGGGTCATCTCCAGTGTGCTTTGTTTTGCATTAACGTATTTGCAGATTTTAAGCGCCAAAAGTTCGACATTTAGAGCTCATTGTTAAAACGGGACTTGGCAAAAAAGTACGATTATGAAAATCATACATATGTGATTTCTTCACTCATTCTGCCTGCTCTACACACAATCTCTATATGGTATGTGCAACTCTAGTTCTATGCAAATCCATAGAATATGCAGCTGAGTGAGTCAGCTTTCTATATAGAAAATCCTATATAGAAAGTCAGCAGTCTCAGTTGCTCACAGGACCTTGCAAAGATATTGTCAATTTGGCCTCGGTCACATATGACCAGGTTATTCCAATTTGAACGTTTAAAAAAACAAAAACAAAATGGAACTCTGCCTCGCACCTTGCAGTTCAGCCACGTTGCTCAGTGGGGCAGCATCTGCCTGTGGTTGCTCTTCTTCTGGCTGTACTCCAACCTGTGGCCAGCCATCCCCATCGCACCCGACATGCCTGGAGAGGTAACGTTCACACCACAGCAGAAAACATACTTCTTTTTTAAGCGCGGGGTCCAGCGAATCAATTTCAACAAAGTCTCCAATTAGGGAATGTGAAGTTTGACGGTTGCTATGGCTTACTTTGGACTCTGGTCCAGGGTTCCGGCTAACTGGATGATAGTTTTGTTTTTTCATTCTTTATAACTAACTCTAATGTGTCTCGGATTAGCACTAAAATGCCAAATAATAAGAGGTGAAATATAAAATAAAAGGTGAAAAGTATCAGACATTGTCTGTGGCCCTTTTTAAACTTGGCATTATCATGCATCCTGGGCGATCCGATCTGAAGTGACTGATCTAAAGTGCTGCTGGTTACACCTGGCATTAGAATGCGTCTCAACATGCATCTCGAGAGATCTGATCTCAACTTCCCCACTCTATATGCAAATAGACAGGTACACCATTTCAGTTTGCAAAGATCAAATGCGAAGACTATGGGTTAGGGTTAGAATCAAGAATCAGAATCAAAACAATACCGACTGAAATGTTGGTGCCGTGTTTACTGTACGAAGCACAGGGTTCAGGCTGAACACATTTATTTTGTTTCCTGATTTACTTGTATGGAAAATTTTAACGTGAACATAACTCAGAGAATTGGAGTGGAGTTTTTTTCTCCAGCGGTGCGCCGTGCGATCCGCAGAGAGGGAGCATCTCTGGTCCACTGCGTGTTTCGGTTCTGTGTCTCCGGCCAAAACCAGTAGTTTTTTTTATTTTAGATGTATTTATTTCCGTTAGTTTCCTACTTGTATGAAAGTTAAGGGACCCCCCCGATCACTGCTTAATGGAATGAATGAAACAGAAAACCTGTGTGCTACGTGCAGCACGTCCCATGTGTCTCCCCATTGCTTTCCACTGCTATGGGACTTAATTTAGTAAAAACGGGATGTTTTTGTGTTAATATTAAATCCTGCCCTTCTGTAACGGGGAGAACGGGGGAATTTCCCGACCAGAGAGTGCGAATGAGTCCGCACTACCACATACGCTGAGCACGTCAGTTGGGTAGGCGGTCCTTCAATGTGGCCCAGGACACATTTGCGTTTACACTGCTAAAAGAATGTGGCCATATGCCACATTGGGACATACGTCATCCAGACACTACTTCTTCGTGCCGGACCCCTAGTTAGGCTGTAAAAGACTTACTACATGAACATTACTGATCACAGGGAAAATGTAAAGTAGACATACACCCATATTGATAATAAGTACATCATAGGTTTCATTAACTCTTTTGTACTTCTGCAAATCACTTCTTGACTACATCCGCGTTTACGTAAGAGACTAGAAACGGCAAGTTGCGCCACTTCACTTGGACCTATCATTTTTAATCTTCTTGTTTTGAGACGCTTGTTTGGCCAACTAGTTGACTACGAGCCCAATATTGACCCAAACGCATCTTTGCGTCTTTTTGTGTGTGTCGATTCCAGGCAGAGGTGATGTTCACCTCGGGCGTGTTTTGGATGACCCTGCTCCTCATCCCGGTCACCTCGCTGTCATCGGACGTGGTCTTTGCAGTGTGAGCTGGCGCTTTATTATCTGGCTTGTATGACATGGCTCTGGGTGACGGGAGTTTGGCACTGGAGATATTTTCCCAACACACTGTGCTATTTTGGCTTGATATCAGATCAATATCCTGCACCTGTGTCTGTGTGTTCCTAGTGAACAAAATACATGAAAACTGTTCCTAAATCGACCCAACGTGATTTATTCAAACTCCACCAGAAACAAACCTATTACATTTCCACTTCATGAAGTCATAGTACGAACCATCAAAATCAATACGTTAAACTTTGTCACAAAAACATCTGAACATCTGATAATTACTTTGATCTGTAAGATTATCCTTTTGATTATTTTATATTATCCTTTTATGTCTAAGCAGCCGCGGTTGCCTAGCGACCAATCAAAGTATCTATCAGAAGGGGGAAAATAACAGATATTATTGATTTATTGAGCTCACATAAGTCAGGTTGGGATCAAACAAGGTTCTACTGCATATGCATCATATAGAGCTCTGAAAGCAGTCTCCCTCAGTGTTATAATTCATTCACGTAGACACACCCAAACATGAAGAGATTTGTATACACACACAGACATGCTGCGGGTTTTCTTCTCCAAGGACCAATATCTTTTTCTGCATTTATCTCAGGGTACGGAGGTCCATGTGGAAGTCTGTGTCGGACGAGGTGCAGGAGCTGGAGGCCAGTGCTCAGGACCCTGGAACTGTGGTGCACAGCAGAAGGTGACTTGTCCCTTGGTCAATTATTTTTTTATTTTATTTTTTTTAGCCACACCCACTCCTGAATGGCTATTTTGAGGTTGTTGACTACATTACTGCTTCTCAGTGTCGAGAAAGACCGGCTTGAATTATGACCATCTCCACAAGCAGGACAAGTGATTATTCACTTGTTTTCCATGGCCTAGTGACCCGTGAAAAGCAGTACATTTTTACATTGAATGGCAAATTCATTGTGAATGTATTCCCGCCCTCCTGTCTATTTTGCATTAAGCTATGGCCCATATTTTGCTTGCTTGTGTTTTTTTTTTCAGCTATTTGTTTTCTCTGAAACAAATAGCTTGTTTCGGGGGTGAATTTACTTCTGTGTTCTGATTTTATTTTTGACTCCTAGTTTCACGGAAAGAGCACAGCTCCTGAAGAACGCGTTTCGGAGAACATCGGAGCCCGACAACGCCCAGCAGAACCTACTACGTGAGTGATGCATGCGCACACATAATAATTTGCCTTAAAAAATTTATGTTAAATCTTCTACAAAAACGGTAAACTCACAAAGCACGATCTTTACTGAACTCACTTCTGGACTGTCCAATTAGTAACAACAATGTTTTTGGCCTTTCTACCCCCCCCCACTCCCCCAACACTATCTACTAAAAGGCATGCAAGGGTTGACTTTGTCCATCCCGGTCTAAAGGTCAGTCAGGTGGTTGAATAATTTGATTAGAGAGTTGACTAAGGTACCGGATAGACCCCCACTGTTTGTGTTAGATACATAGATGTATATCTTGTAGCCGGTAGTTTAGTACCATGTCTACCTGTCATACTCTACCTTTTTCTTGGTTTCTCTACTCGAAAATATGTCAACTTTCAACTGGTTGGAACTTCTAACCGCCTGGACTGTAAAGCAATCTTCAGGGAAAACCGTTGCTAAATTAGAAACATGCTGCAGTCACTGCATTATGACCAAACTACTGACTACTCGCTGCAAGACAAGGCCTCTAGTATGGTGTCGAACAGTACAACACAAGGTCATTCTGAGCAATGAAATTCTTGGGGCATGGCAGGCAGCAACTACGTAATTAAAATGATTAAATGCGATTAATCACATGCTTAGTTGATCGGGATTAATCAGAATTTTTTAAATCCTAAATAAAGATTTTTCTACTAAAAAAGCAGTACATGGTTATATATTTTGATTGAGTACAGAAAAACAATGATAACAATAATTAATAATTTTTATCAAAATGTATTTGACCTTTAAGCTCCAGGCCCATTTCTTGGGTTCCGAGTGAGGTGGAGGTGTTGGAGTTTGGGGGGGTGGTGTGGGTCAGTAGTTGGTGCCACATACAAGTGCCTTACACCTTCAGAAAGCTGAGACCCTAAGGAATCATTTGAGGTGTAGCTTGACACTGTATGTCAATCTTTTCTATGCGCCTGATAAAATTATTTTATAATATTATAATATTTTGAGTATAAAGGGGCTTTAAACATTATCCTCATGCCTAATGATGGCCATTCCCATGCTCAATTATGATTAGTTGCTGCACCAAGTTCTGGGTTGATACCATTAATTTGAGAAACACTTTAGAAAACTTAATGCTGTGATGCAGCATCAATAACTTTTGAAAATCTCTTGCACAAATCTCTGACTTTCAAAAGTTATTGATAGTGCATCACAGCATTATTTTTTCTAAAGTGATTTTCCATGTCATGCAGGTCTTTAGTGGCATGGAATGATATATAAAGATGTAAACAGTTCTTATTGAGTATTCTGACAATGGTGTTCTGGGACATGTTCTCCAGTGGTTCTTACCTATTTTGTTATTTTGTTCTTGCGTCTTTTAAAGTATGCCTGCATCTTTTAGTAGTTTTTTCACAAATACAACATTTTTGCCTACTTCAGGCACTAAGTCATACTCACACAAGACAGTGGCCTTTACTGTGTCATAGTCTAGACTCTGCTCAATGTACAGGCTAGAACACACTTCTTGGCTAACCCTAACCCTTGGCATCTGCGCGCTCCTCTGTGTGTTCCTATGCGCTCTCCCTCACTCCTGTTGTAAATTTAGTTCATTGTACCTTACTCGGTTTGGAACGGAACAAGCGTAAGTCCCTCTCTTACTCCTGTTAGTAAAATCCTCAAATTTAGATAAATTTAGAAAAAAAAAACCAAACAAAAACAAGTACTGGTTGAATTTATACCAAATTACACTGAACTTACCAAACAAATTGCACCAGAAAAGATAAAGCGGACCAGCCCCCAATCTATGTTACAGGCGCAACATAAATTAATTAATTGGTTAACTGGCCGGTTGGGAAGGAGTCAGAGTAGAGGCCACACTACTGCTGCTGTCCTCTTAAATACTTAATTCTGACCAATACCTGACCTACAAGCCTGCAACTCATTAACACACCACAACAGAATACAATACCCCACTGAAGTGACCCAGGGCCATAACAATATCAATTATTCCATCGGTTTCCCCCTTTTTTTGATGTTCAGATTCTTAAACTATTTAGGAACTGGAAGGATGTAGCCCACATGCTGTTGGAGGCTACCTTCTTGTACTCTCCTCCTTCATCGTCCTCTCCCAACACTGTCGGTACGAGAGGAGGAACAACCTACCCACCTCTTGGACTTAGACGGTTGCCTAGTTATATTAAAAACAAAAGTAAAAGAAGCTGAGACAAGCAGATAACTTCCTCCAGTTTTATGATGGTAACATGCTATAAAACACTAACTGCTGTAAATCTGAATCTGAAAAAAATGAGCTTAACTTTAACTTTGTTTTGCTATGCAGATGGCTACGCCTTCTCTCAGGATGAAAACGGGGCCGTTTCCCAGTCCAATGTCATCCGATCCTACAACACCACGGAACATGAAGCCACGTAGGCCCTGGCGCGCCACGCCTAGCGCAGCATGGCGTGTGGAGTGTGATTGGGCCACCGTACAAATAATGTTGTACGGTGCTGTTTACTTAAATTAATGGCCCTCCTGTCTCATTGCACTATTTTTAACAACCTGTTGTTATTGGAGGAGACCAGTGAGAGAATAAGTGAAAACTTTTAAGAATCAAGGTGCGGCCTTTCCAGGGGAAAAGAAAAATCATTTACCTTTTTTCCCCTCGGGCAGTCCTGCCGTCTGACCTGCACGGGTTTAACGCTGTTCGCTTTCGGACAGAAAGAACAGACCTCGGAAGTCGCGTCATCAAATGTGACTTCATCATATCCCAAACGTGGACTTGCAGCTCCAGAGCGATTTCTCTATTTAAACGGGGGTCAGCTTTTATAGGAAGTACGTATGCCTGTCTCTGTAATGGCACTCGTTACATCGATTTCTGTAACGTCATTTTTTGCCAACAGTCATACGTAGACTTTATGCGTTAACTTTATATGTCAATTTTTCAAATGTTAGAAGAGTTTGCGATAAACC
>OMKR01074041.1:0-12183 GCA_900302355.1 Cyttopsis rosea
AATTGTTCACTTATACTTTTTCAGGTCCAGTCAGAGAAAAAGACAGTTAAGGATGCAGGAGCACAACAATGGATTTCTCCTTTTCTTTCATGCAAGGGATCATGGGAAATACAATTCAGCAACCCCCTCAGCTTATTGACTCAGCTAACATCCGACAGGAGGGCACCTACGACACCGGTAGTGATCCGGGTGAGGATGGTGGTCCCTCCTATGATGCTGCCCTGGAAGCAGAGTTTTCATATCCGCCCTCAGCCGGAGAGGACATGCCTCAAGTGTCCAATGGTTACCCCCCTGGCCTGGGCATGTATGAGCCGCCGGCCAAGTTCTCAATGTACTCCCAGTTCCCCAATGGCTCGGCTAACGGCTATGGGGCCATACGGGGCTATGGAGAACACGTCCTCATGCCGGGAGAGGGAACGGTACTGAGAGGCCCGGGCCTTCAGGAGAGACCGCTGTCTCCTGTGTCCCCACCCTTACCTTCACATCACCCACACCTCCAGCACCACTCCCATCACCACCACATACACCACTTCCACTCAAATCCACCCCATCTACAAAGTCACCCTCATCCACACGTACACCCTCAAAGCCCTCCACCGCTCCCTTCGCAGCATCACCTACCCCAGACCCCTCACATCATGACTCACACACTTCCCCCTCCTCCACCATTACTTCTGCCCTCTTCCAGCCCGCCTCCCTCCTTATTGGACAGTGCTCCATCGTGCCAACCCCCTCACACCCCTTCTGCCACGCACAGTGGGGTGTTGAAGAAGACCAACTCTCCAGAGATCAAGCTGAAGATCATTAAGACGTATCAGAATGGCAAAGAGTTGTTTGAGTCTGCTTTGTGTGGCGATTTGCTGCAAGAGTTGCAGGTACGGCATGCATATTTAATTTATCTACATTCCTTCATAGATATGAATTGCACAAGGAGGAATATGTTTACTTTTATCTCAGTTTTGCTTGCTTTACCTTTCTACTCTTCAGCAAGAGTCTCAGGAGACCAAGACGACACAGATGCAACGCAGGCATGAGAGGAAGAAGGAGAAGAGGAAAAAGAGTGCCAGGCTGCAGGTGCACGTCCAGGAACCGATTTTGGACCAGGGCCAGCCACAGGGAAATACCACAGGGCAGACAGAGGAGACCCATGCTCAGCTCCAGCCCAGAGAACCCCCTCTGCCTGAGACAGAAATGCCTCAGAAGACTGTTATCAAAGCTGAGCCAAAGACGCCAAAGGCAAGAGCACTTCAACTTCCTCTCCAGAGCAGTTTGACAATATCCCAGATGACAAAATCCCAACTACATGTAGACTGGTGTGACAATTGTTAGGTATTTGTGGGATTAGAACCGCAAACAATACAATTGAGAGTTGTTGAGAGATGTGCATAGTGTTGGAAAAAACTGTTTTCCCTGATTCAGGGTCGGTACAAGGAACCTTTAGAGTTAACCAATCCTCTGGTGTCATTATTGTTATTAGATGTTGTGTGTAGATGCAGGGACAGCATGGGTGTACAGTATTTCTCTATTATCAAGTATACACATTAGAGTGGATTCTATATGTTTAATTCTTTTTTTATTTTTTCAAAAAGGGAACATGCTTTATACTGGTCTACGAAATTGATTGTTAATCTGTGGTTTGTTGTACCTTGTCTTTCAGGTTCCAAAGGTCCATCATCCCTCTGTGATCCAAGAGACAGGGTTTTGTAAGGAATTTGTGATAGGGGATCTAGTCTGGTCCAAGGTGGGCACCTATCCCTGGTGGCCCTGCATGATCTCTTCTGACCCCCAGATGAAAGTACACACACGCATCAACACCAGAGGTAAGGGAACAGACACTGGAGTGTGTGAAAACACATAATATGATAAGCCTTGTATAGGCATACATCCATGATTCAGCAGCGGATTGAATACTGTATATACAGCATGTTTACCTTCCTCTATTGCCATGCAGGTCACAGGGAGTATCACGTACAGTTCTTTGGCAGTGTGGCTGAGCGAGCCTGGATTCATGAAAAGAGAATAGTCATGTATCAGGGGCAGCACCAGTTTGAAGAGCTACAAGCAGAGACACTCAAAAAAGCCACAAATCCTGCAGAGAAATACAAGGTATATACACAATTAAATAAATCTTGTAATGATACAAAACTTACTCTAGACACGTGTTGTCATTTTGTCCACCAATTACTTAAATCTGGTGACTTCCTTTCCAGCTACTGAAGGCCATCCCACAGAGAGAGCGGGCCCAGTGGGAGGTGGGTGTGGGCCACGCCGAAGATGCCTTTGTGATGACGCGGCAGGAACGAATCGACAACTACACCTTCATCTATGTCGACCCCGACCCCAATGAACCCCTGCCTACCAAGAAGATCAATGTCAGAGCGGAGAAACGAACCCAGCGCTCCAGCAGCTCAACCAGTAAGAAGGACGAACAGGAAGTTGCGTCCCCGGACAGAGAGCAGAAGCCACGCCGGCTGCTGCCTCGCAGGCAGTGCAGTGTGTCAAACGCCAGCGACGGCAGCAACTCCCAGGCCTCCGATGGGGAGAAGAACAAGAGGGGCGACCCGAGCCAGGCCGGCTCCCCTGCCACGGACACCGTCTCAGCACGGCAGGATTCTCCACCTCCGGTCAGGGCCTGGAAAACGGCAGCGGCCAGGAAGCTGCTGCCCCTCTCCATCACCATGAAGAAACTGAATGTGGAGATCACAAAATGCGACTGGCCTCTCTTGCAGAGGAAAGTAGTTCCCTCACCCAAAAAGGAAAAGGAAGAGGAGAGGGAGGAGAGAGCAGAGGGAGAGGTCAGGCAGCCCGACCTGGGATACTGTTCACCTGAGGTGGGTGTAAGATTGACGGACAAAAAGCTAGTCAGAGTTGGCTGTGTCCACGTTCAGCAGAATGGATTGAGTGTTGATGTTGTGTAGCAGGACTGTAGCGCTAAACCCGAGCCCAGCCCAGAGGAGGAGGATGACGGGGATGAAGCGGAGGAGGACAGGGAGGAGAGGAGAGGCTCCCCCGCCAGTCAAAGGAGCGAGGAGGGAGGAATGCAGCAGACCTCTTCTCCCGGCTCTCCCCACAGCAGCCCAGCGGGTATGCAAAAAAAGGAATGAGTTGAATATCTCTTTAAGAAGGACGACATGATTTGGTCTTGAAGGGGTGTTTTGGTTCACATGACCTCCTTGTCTTTAGGTTCTCAGGAGAGGAAGCAGCAACGGCGGTCGGTCCGGAGCAGGTCTGAGTCTGAAAGAGGAAATGATCCCGTCCCCAAGAAGAAAACCAAAAAGGACCAGGTTGATATTACAGCCTATTAATTCTTAAAGCTCAACTTGCCACATGAATATGGGAAAAATAGACAAAATAATTTTTGGAATTACCACTTTTACTTAAAATCAACATATTTTCTCATCACAGGCTGAGATGGCTCCTGAGACAACATTGAGGACTGGCTCACAGAAAGGTAGAAAAAAAAGTGTGTGTGTGTGTGTGACATATATATTTTTGACCACTGTAAACATCAGCTTGCATGTCTGTGGATGACTACAATTTAAATAAACCAAATTGTCCTTGTAATTTCAAGGAGCCAGTGAAATCTCGGACGCCTGCAAGCCGCTGAAGAAACGAAGCAGAGCCTCTACAGATGTGGAGATTACCTCATCTCAGTATAGAGACACATCGGATTCGGACTCAAGAGGCCTTAATGACCCCCAGGTTGGCTCATGAGGCACTTTAAATAACATGGTTCTCTTTTTCTATTTGTTCTATATACAAATTACACCTACACACGGTCTGTCTTTTATCTCCAAGGGCTTGTTTGGGAAAGGTCTTGATAGTCCAGCGGCTGCAGACGCAGATGCTTCAGACACTCAGTCTGTGGACTCCAGCCTGTCTCAGCAGAGCAGCAACACTAGCAAGAAAGACTCTGTATGCCAGGTAGGCGCTGCATGTTGTTTATTTTGGTTATTCTTTATTTCTTGAATTACGTTTTTAAGGCTACCCGAATGTGTTAACTGTCTTGGTGTGTGGGTGTGGGTGTGTGTCTAGATCTGTGAGGTGTATGGTGAAGGGTTGGTGGTGTGTGAGGGTGACTGCAACAGATATTTTCACCTGGAGTGTCTGGGCAAAGGCTCTCTTCCAGAAAACAAATTCACCTGCTTGGATTGTAGAAACGGTGAGAAATGCCCCCACCCCCTTACTCTCTACACTCTACTAAACACCTCAAGGTTTACGATATGCAACATTCGTAAAACTATCAGTCCACTGACCCTGATCTTCTCTTTGTTCTGTGTTTTCCTTTGTCGTCTTTTCTCACAATATGACGATATCTCTGTAGGCAATCATTTTTGCTTTAGCTGTAAAATGTCTGGAAAGGAAGTGACGCGCTGCTCTGTGTCGGGATGCGGCTGTCACTACCACGAGGAATGTGTCCGTAAGCTCCCTGGCACCAGCAGTTGTCCGGACGGAGGCTTCTGCTGCCCGCAGCACTCCTGCTCGACCTGCTGCCTTGAGAGGGACCTGCAGCGGGCCAGCAAAGGTACAGTAGCGATGTTGGACCAGTATGTATTGCACTGTATTTGTCATTGGTATAGCTGGAAAAGCTATATGCTCTATTATGAGCTGGCTTGCAACGAGAGGAATAATAGAAAATGCTTTTATTAATAACAGACAAAAGTACAAGATAAATCACAATATCTGCTTGTATATTCAATTCCGATGTTAAGACCATACTGGGGTCAAAATTTAGTCAACTTTAGTAACCGGGCTAAAACTCAAATTCACACAACGTCACATTGAGCTATTTGTCATTGTAAATTATATCGGACCAAAAACTCGAGTTTTCGTCTTGCCATCATTAATCTGGACTACTGCATCATAATATGAGACATCTAGATTTCATGATTTAATCGCCCAGTCATAATCGGAAATCGGTAGTCATAAAGGATGTGTTAACTCCCCAACGCCTCCTATAATCAATAAATCTTCATCAAAGTGAGTGTTGCTGTGGAAAGCGATCTGATCACCAACCGATGGGCCCCCGCTTGGCAGGGCGCATGATGCGGTGTATCCGCTGTCCAGTGGCCTACCACACGGGGGACGGCTGCGTGGCGGCAGGCAGCGTCGTCCTCACGCAGAGCGTCATGATCTGCAGCAGCCACGGCAGCACCAAGCGCAACGGCCTCCTCTCCTCGCCCATCAACGTAGGATGGTGCTTCTTCTGTGCCCGAGGTAAGCCCTGCCGCCCAGCCTCAAGATACCAGCGCGCTTTTTAATGACCCTTTATTAGAAGAACTAGAGACCAGATTTATTTTATGTCGCCTCTTCTGACTTCTCACTGATCTCATACCTGCTGGCACAACTCCCCAATGCACTCATCTCACTTGTAGATGATGCAGAAGCTTTGACTCCCCTGTTTCAGTGTCCTCTCCTTAAAACACAGTTGACTGCAGTTAAAAGGCCATTCACAGCATCCGTTTGATGATACTGCAGTAAAAGTAGCCACACTGCAGCTTCAGAAACGGCTGATAAATAAATGTTGAAATGAAATGTTTTTTATTTAATTTTTAGATTTTATATCTATATCTATATATATATATTTTGATGTATAACATTTTATGTTACCTGTTACATTGTGGTTCATGACTAGCAGTGATGTGAAATGTAATGTTTGTAATCCATCATACTACTAATATGGGTGATATACACTGCACTCCATTTAGAAGGGTCACTCATTCGTCATGTCATCCTGACTGTAATCAAAAGTAATAGATTTTTCTACCTCTGTCCTTTTAACAGTAAGTCGAGTGCACTGTATAGGCCACAATGTATGTCGAGACAAGCCTTTTTTGGCTTTGTTTTTTTTTCTCTTGTTTTCTAACAATGAATGTGTGCGTGTTTGTGTTCTCTCTCTCTCTCTCTCTTGTGAAATCTTGGGTATCTTAGTTTCGGCTCACTACCGTCTCTTCCTGTGTGTCCTGTGTAGGGCTGTTAGTGCAGGACCTTACTGACAACATATTAAGTTCATATGCCTATAAGTCCCACTACCTTCTGACTGAGTCAAATCGTGCTGAGTTGAAATTACCTATGATTCCCTCTCCTTCGTCAGCTACCAAAAAGAATGTTGGGAAAGGTAACTGAACAGTTTTTCTCTTTCTCCCTTGTCCCACTGGTATGTGTTTGTGCTTGTGCCTGCTCAATTGTTTTTTAATTAATTTATTCCTTTATTGCATCTTTCATTTCAAAGCCTTGAGGTGCAAAATTAATTAACTATAAGATTTGTTTGATTCTTAATACAGATTGGTGCAAAATAACTGCTGCCAAATTCCTTTACCTCTAACCTTCCCAATTAAGATTGAGATCATCTTATGCTTAAGGATGCAAGGGAATAAGTTTATACAACTATTGTGGTTTATGGTGCATAACAGGATAGCAAGTTGTGCTTTATTAGTTCCTGTGCAAACTCTTTTTGGCAACAATCCTTGACCAAAGATTGTCCAGCTACTACTCATGGTTTAGCGGCCTGTCAATTCAACTTATTATAATAAAAGTAAAGAATGCCCCCTCAGAATTAATATATGAAATCACTTACAATGGAGCAAATTGCTAGTTTAATAGTTGGTACATCTTCTGTCTTCTCTCTCAGAACATAGGATTGAAGGTGTAGCAGACAAACGCTATATTACAGTTCCCTGTTTTTGTCATTTAATGAAAAGAAAATATTTCAGGTTATGAAAGGTTCTATTTGTGGTCTGCGTTGCTTATTGCTGCTGGGGGTGTGCTGCTCCTCTGCTTCTCTTGGCTTATTTTCATTTTTAAAGCCCTTGCCTCAATCACATCTTTGGTATGCTGACTGCAACTAAGTTTTATTTTGGACTGAAATTACCTGGGAAATATCTGAATCGCCTCCATTTCTTTAGCTGTGACCTTCCTTGGATGGAATTCGCTCCCCGATCAGGGCTGGACACAAATAAACAGTGAAGGCTGTCACTCATAGTCCCCAAATGCTACAAATGTGAAATTTAACTCTTGATATAGCAATGTTACTACTGTTCAGTTCTTGAAGAAATGTTTAAAAACAATTTGGGATTATGGCTTCTGTTTGAAATGTGATTCCGTGCAAGTTGGTCTATGCAGGATGTGTTATGGGAAACATTTGCTTTACTTTCTGGACTGCATGCTAGCTTTTTGCAATTATGTTATGTTGAATATAACTGATTTATGGTTAACCTGCTGGCAGCTTCATTCCTGTACTATTGCATGTACCGACTTTTAGACAGTTATTGATGCCGTACTCTGAATCCAACTGTCAGACGGCACCTCAATTTCATAGCTGATTTTACAAAAACATGTTGAAAGGTTAGCAGCATATTCATGCTGGAAATATTGCACAATATAAAACTTGACAGTGCAAATATAATATAAGTGATAATAAGTTATTTTCTAAAGAACAGAGAAGCCAAGCTGGTCAGTAGAAGTGCCGTGTCAACCTGCAGGGCCTCGTGTAGACAGACGTTGTCATCCATAGCCTTTAAATGTAATCCTAACTGTATTATTGCAAGAATGTAAAAGAGATTATTTAATCCACACTATATTCGTACATTTTGCTTTGCAGCTCTATAATTGTTGGAACCAATTTTGGGCTTGTCTGCAAATGAGATTCAGAGTATGGCCAAGTTTTAGTTTTCATTTTCTAATCAAGCACTACTCCTTTCTTTGCACGCTAATGTTCCACAATGCACACAAATACGCAGGAGGCAAGTTGCTGTGCTGCGACTCCTGTCCGGCCTCTTTCCACCCGGAGTGTCTGGAGATAGAGATGCCGGAGGGAGCGTGGTCCTGCAACGACTGCCGAGCAGGAAGGAAACCTCACTACAAACAAATTGTTTGGGTCAAACTCGGCAACTACAGGTTAGATGGAACACATGGTGAATGTATGTGGTATTCAATGATTGCTGCGAGTTGTTCTATAAAATCACATTTTTAGAGTTTTAATATTGCCTCTATTTGGGGTTTTGGAAAATTCTACCTTAAAATTAAACATTCAAATCTAACTTAAAAATACCTCCTTGTCCCACTGACAACTACGGTAATTTATATTTTTGTCAACGTTATTTCACTTTTTGCCATTTTTTTGGATTTGTTAATTCCTTAAGGCAAAGGCACTTCCCCCTTTTCAAATGGAATTAACAAATCCAAAATATGCCAAAATGAAGTACCCCCCTGCCCCTTTTCCTCTAACCATGTCTCCCTGTCCCTCTGTGTTGCAGGTGGTGGCCGGCAGAGATCTGCAACCCTCGCTTGGTTCCATCCAACATTCAGAGTCTCCGCCATGACATTGGCGACTTCCCCGTGTTTTTCTTTGGCTCCCACGACTACTACTGGATCAACCAGGGCCGCGTGTTCCCCTACGTGGAGAACGACAAGAACTTTGTCACAGGCCAGATAAACCTCAACAAAACCTTCAAGAAAGGTATTTATGGGAGACCACATTTTAATTGCAGTTCTCAAGTATTCAGGGCAAAGCTATTGGGATTTGGTCCATACATAGAGCTGTCACATGTATTACATAATCGTTTGATCGTAATTATTTGAGCTGAGTGCAACCATTTTGTAGAATGTTTTTGATTCTGCAATCATTTGCTTTCATCCAAATTTAAGTGAAAATTCAGAAATCATTTCATCAGTTAACTGTCCACTGACATTTTTATGTTCCGATGCCTCCTACATAAGGTGGATATATCTTATTAAACTATCATAGGCTCATACTATGACGGCGTCATAAAATGAATTGTAAGAGGTAATAGTAAGAGTAATGGGTTGTATGACAATTAATCGTCAACTACAATGTCATTATGGTGACAGCCCTTTTCGTTCGGGTCCGATGTGAACATTGTATTTGAGTTTATTTGTCTTTTTCAGCGCTGGAAGAAGCAGCACGCCGGTTCCAGGAGCTCAAGGCTCAAAGGGAGAGCAGGGAAGCTCTAGAGCAGGAACGCAACTCACGCAAACCTCCACCGTACAAATTCATCAAGGTAGAACCCCCTGGATTTCATACCCAGTCCCAAAATCGAATATACGGCAGCCTTCATTCAGAACCAGTAAAACCGCATCAAATGAATTACAGTCAGATTTAGTAACGTTCTAACTTTGCGACGGAGGTCTGGTATGTTTTACTAAACATGCGGGTGTTATTTCTCTGCCAGTCCAACAAACCAGTTGGGAAAGTGCTGGTGCATGTGGCCGACCTCTCCGAAATCCCTCGATGTAACTGCAAACAGACAGATGAGCATCCGTGTAACATGGACTCCCAGTGTCTCAACCGCATGCTGCAGTACGAGTGCCATCCACAGGTGAGTGGACATGTTTGCCATTGTCTGTCAATAGGTCTAATTATAAAATGCACATGACTCAACTTATTGGGAAATGATAAATGAAAAAATGTGAACAAGAGAAGAAAAATATCTCCCCTTACCCACTGGCTTTTCCTCTTCCCACGGCAGGTGTGTCCCACTGGAGAAAACTGTGAAAACCAGGGTTTTACCAAGCGACTCTATGCAGAGACAGAGGTGTTCAAGACGGAGGGACGTGGCTGGGGCCTGCTGAGCAGCCAGGCTCTGAAGAAGGTGAATAAATAAACAGGTTTAGCTCAGATTAGATGCCTGATTCATATTTAATTCCATCAGGGGGAAGCCATATTGGTCTGGTGATGGTAATCTGTGTATCACTTCTGAGGTATAGGCCAACGCTGCAGAACAACTGAGGAGCCCAGACACTTATTCTACATGCTTGTGTCCCTGTCTGGCATCATCCAGAAAGTAGTTCTCATGAAACTCGTAAATGTCTTAGTGTAGTTGTAATGTCAAAATGTCTTCCTCCTTCAGGGAGACTTTGTCACAGAGTACGTGGGAGAGGTGATCGACTCGGAGGAGTGCCAGCAGAGGATGAAACGTGCTCATGAAAACCGTGTCACCAACTTCTACATGCTCACTCTCACTAAGGTAACATCTGACACGGAAACTACGCGTCTGAGAAGGACAAAACCCTACAAACCCTGCCGTGCAAAGGGTGTCCAGCTGAAAGTCCCATTTCTTCCTCCTAGGATCGTGTGATCGACGCCGGGCCTAAAGGAAACTCGTCTCGCTTCATGAACCACAGCTGCAGCCCCAACTGCGAGACGCAGAAATGGACGGTCAACGGAGACGTTCGCATCGGACTCTTCACCCTCTGCGACATCGAAGCCGGTGAGTGTGTAGTAACGACTTCCATCTTATGTAGACGTGCACACGGTCGATCTCCACCATTCGCACCCACCCACGCCATGTTATATACGCAGCGTTGTCTCTGATCTCCTCTCAGGCACCGAGCTGACGTTCAACTACAACCTGCACTGCGTGGGCAACAGACGGACCTCGTGCCACTGTGGAGCCGACAACTGCTCCGGGTTCCTCGGGGTGCAGCCTACGGTGAGTAAGACCTTCGCTGCTAGAACCACCAACCTTGATCAATGTCGGTGTGACGATTCCGTCGCATTGTGCGAGTTAGGGACGAGCAAGGAGGCTGGGATGAACAAAAATGTGAAAACCTATTAGTAAGCGTATGCCACAATGCACTGTGAGGACAAGAGACTGGTCTCTATGTCAGAACACCTCATTCTTTTTACTCACATCCTAGTACGATAAACAATGGTACGAACATGTGTGTCGTATGTACACCATTTCAGACGCTTGGCCAGCCTCTCTGTGGGAGAGAGAAGAGAAAACAAACGATGCTGCAGCTTGTTAGTCAAGTCAATTTCCAACACAAAAACGACACCCCATGACGACATTTTGGTTTAAAACATTTCTCTTTCTTTCTAACCAGAGTGCAGTCGTAGTGGAAAAGGAGGAGAAGGCCCGGAATGCCAAGCTGAAGCCGAAAAAGCGAAAGCTGCGGCCGGAGGGCAAACACATGCACGAGTACTTCTGTTTCTGCTGTGGAGACGGAGGGGAGCTGGTGATGTGCGACAAGAAGGACTGTCCCAAAGCGTACCACCTGCTGTGTCTCAACCTCACCAAGCCCCCCTATGGTGACGTCCTTTACTGCAGTTTGTGTTCAGGGTGCATGTTTAAGATTTTCAGGAACAATAGTGGTGAACTCAATGCAACTGTGTCATTGGCATTGGCGTCAGGTTTAGTTATTGGAGTTTTTCTAAGATTAAAATCACATTAGCACTGTTCTGGATCCGACACCTGATGCTGGTATTGATTTCTGGTTCCTAGCTTGTGCTGATTTTATTGAGGACAATAATAATTTAAGGGGTATAAACTAGTCAAGGTCGCTGGCTACAGAAGCCAAACCGAGTGCCTTTCGGTTTGATTTTAAACACATTATCCTGTATTTCCGTACAGATACAATAAAACCACCCATTAAACCATTAAAAAAAAACGAAAAGTTAGCAATGAACTCAAATTAATTGACAATATACGATAAACCTAGTAAACAATATGAATAAACCAAAACATTTACCATAAACAATACAAAAATAAACAATACAAATTTGTCAATATTAATAAACGTTAAAAAAAAATATATATATATATTTTATATATAACCGTTTTCTCTCTGCTGGCAGGTCGTTGGGAATGTCCGTGGCACGACTGCAGCGTCTGCGGTGGTCCGGCCTCGTCGCTCTGCGACTTCTGCCCTCGCTCCTTCTGTCGCGACCACGAGAAAGGAGCCCTCACCCCCTCGTCCCTGGAGAGCCGGCCGTGTTGCTCCAACCACAATCCCCTCAACCCCTTGGGCTCTAGCCCCAGCTCCGCCCAGCCCTCCAGCCCCACGCCGAGCCCCGTGAGGGTCAAGGAGGAGCCCGAGGAGAACCTGCTCGCTGCAGAGTGACAGTGCCGCTCCGCCGTACCTCAGTCCCTTTAGCGTGCGCGCCCGCCAGGCTCCCCGCACAGTCCATCTCCGATCCGCAGCGGGGGGCACCAGACAAGGGAAAGAGCTTCTCTCTGACCAGTTCTCCAAGCCACCACACTGGGGGAACGCTGCTACATAAAGAGGCAGCATGGTGGGCTGTTCGTCTCTCCGGCCAAAAAACACATTTCCTGACACTCGTACAGTCACTCCAAGTCCAGCAGATGGTTCAGGCCACCACTTATTTCTCCTTTTTTAATTTTGTTGTTGTTTTTTTAAACAGCTGTACAATTTTTAGTG
>OMKR01074043.1:0-11530 GCA_900302355.1 Cyttopsis rosea
TGAGGAGGACTGGAGCTCTGTTTCCAGGACAGAGCGGTGCCAGTCCTCTGTGTCTGTGTCTCCTCTCTGGCTCCACAAGTGTCCTGCCTTCCCTGCTGAAAGTCACAGGAGAGATCAAATCCGGTCCGGCACCATCCCTCCATCTCTCCTTCCTCCCCACGCACTCCGTCACTGTCTGCAGCAGCGCTCCCAGACTGGACAGGGAGATGTCGGGGAGACGAAACTCTGGAGAACGCTGCGTGGCAAACAAAAAGGAGAAGAATGAGTGATAAACCTAATAGCAGACACAAGCAACATCAGCTCAATAATTTCACAAATGGAGAAAGTAACGTCTTACAATATTGGAGGTGATTTAGTAGAGAGGTCTAAGCCTTCCCATTTGATCTAATGTACCCTCAAAATGTCTCAAACCTAGTTATCATTGTAAAAGAATTGTATGAATGTACTTGATTCCTTACACATTTGGAGTGCAGTAGGTTGGCTGGCAGGACGCCCCTGTGGGCCACTGCTTTGCTCTCACACACTTCTGCCCTCCTTTCCACATCATCAGCCACGCCCAGGTCACATCCACTGATCGGAGGCAGCACTGGGCAGGACACCGAGGTCTCTGAACCGTCACTGTCATGGGTCTGTTGCCCAGGGCTTGGTTCATGGATTCCTATGCGTGGTAGTACAGACACAGGGTTGAGATTCTGTACTCCGATGGCTCCATGATCCAAAACTGACTCTGTGTCAGTATCAGTCGGGTGATCTCTTGATTTATCATGGATTCCTATGCGTGGTAGTACAGACACAGGGTTGAGATTCTGAACTCCGTCAGCTCCATGATCCAAAACTAACTCTGTATCAGTCAGGTGATCTCTTTGTTTATCATGGATTCCTATGGGTGGTAGTACAGACACAGGGTTGAGATTCTGAACTCCTTCGGCAACGTAATGCAAAACTAACTCTGTGTCAGTATCAGTCGGATGATCTCTTGGTTTATCTTCGTCAGATTTATCACAGTCGTTCACGAGACTCGTTGCTGGCTTGGGAAAACCACCACCGATGTCTTCATCTTCCTCCAAGGGCCCCTTGGTTAAGGCCAGAATGGGCATGAGATTGAAGTGGATCTTCATGGCGTTTCCTGACCTCTCACACGTACTGGAGACCCCGACCAGCGTTGACCTGTATCCCGGTGACGTGGTGACATCCTGACAGCTCTTCTTCGACGTCCTGCTCCTCCTGGAGAAAGACTTCATCACTTCCCCAAATCCAGCCGGACGAAGGTCTGACACCAGATCCACCTGCCTTACGAGGCGCGGCCTCGCATCTTTGGCCTTCTTCATTCCCATTACAGCAGTTGCATACAAAATGCTCTTGAATATATCCTCTAAAATTCACCAAACACATTCTAAACAGGGGAATAAAATCGAAATGTAAAAAAAAAATCCCAAATTTGAAAAAATGTAATAAAGTTCAGTGCAGTTTCAGTATTTTACCCACTGGTGGTAGAGCTGGGCTACTAGGGACTGACCCCTTCATGGAGGTTTGGCAGACCTGTTATCAGGCTGGTATGGTGACATGCACACAACCCCAAACCTGTCTAGTAGAGAATGAAAATAGTTTCTAATTCTAATTCTAATCCAAGTCAGAAAAAAAACAACATTTTAAAATAAAGATTTTTTTTTGTATTGAATGAGTCTGATCGTAGATCACGTGAGATGGGTGAAGTATCAGGTCCGTTCTGAGGAGCGTGGGGCGTGCGCGAACCTCGTTCTCGAGCGCTCGCGGGGCGGAGTCAGCCGCTCGCGCGTTTGAAAGGTTCGACTCTTTTTTTCAGATCCGGTTCTTGACGAGTCACTCAGTTAAAAAAAAATAATAATAAATAAATAAATAAATAATAAGGAGTCGTTCGGTTTTCAGACTCTGACGTTGATTTGATCCAGTTGTGTAATGCGCGCGATGCGAGGGGGGGACTTGGAATATTCCCGTGGAAATTCTTGGAAAGACTGGAATCTTCTCGCAGACAGGAAGAAGATTCAGCCTAGTTCTCTCAAAAATATTAATTTTGAGAAACGCAAAATGCCACGTGGCGTCACACTAGGGCTGCAACGCCTTTGTGACGCATATCTATTCGACATAACATATATACTGTATCACATCTGCGTCACAGAGCAGCGCCTTATTATAAGAGAGATTTCCCGTTGGACCCGCTCAGAACGGTAGTATCTACCTCTGCCCGTGTCGTGCCAGAAAGTGATCGTCCGCCAAGAACCGATCCCCTTGGCGGACTAATCTGTCAAATATAACGATCAAGAGTGAAACCAAGTCGTTTTGAGGCAGGAACGACCTTTCAGTCACAATTAGGAGCTGCGATCACTTTTTGGCAAGTGCTGAACTGCATTTTATGCGTTGCATTGGCCTTTAAAAGGTATTTCAACAGGTAAAACGGACAGAGTGGGCTATAATCTGTCAATTATAAGCATCAAGATTGAAACAAAGTCATTTTGAGGCAGAAACGACCTTTCAGTCGCAAGGTAGGAGCTGCGATCACGTTGCGATCACTTGGCACGACATCAGCACGCAACGAAGAGGGTCATCGCGTCTGAACTGAATTGCAAAAGAACATTTCCTTTACACAAGAAGTGTGAAGCAGCAGCTTCTGGTCTTTGAAGAGGGAGGTGCGAGGGTGTTGCAAGGGGCCGGTGCTTTGTCTGAAATTGTCATATTTCGGTGTTCGCTGTCGCAATGATATTAGATTTATTAACCTTCCTATTTTTGTCTCTCAGCTGAACTATGTCACACACACAATAATAATACTCCATTGGCGTTTTCGCCCTGGACTTAAAATTGAGTCCTCAGTCGTTATTGTCGGTTTATGAGTCGAGACTCACTCGCCGCCCATCCGCCGAGTCATTTCAGACCGAACGGGTCGTTCTGGGTCATGCGTCGCTCGGTGGGAGGAAGCTCTCTGGGCAGCTCCAGGAAAGGCTGCTTTGTCCTGTTTAGTGTTTGATATTTTGACACGTTTTCCCTCCTTTGCGTAAAATGGTGGTTCTGACAAACGGCAACAAGGAAGAGCAGGATGTTATGTGAGTGAGAGCAAGCCTCTAGCCGGCGGACGCCCAGTTGCCTTACCGCTGTTTCACAGCCTTTGGTTGGATGCTAATGAGCAGGCTAATTGGTGTTTAATTGCGGTCAAATGGTCGTCCAGACAGACCACCATTTAGCCCCTTGGCCGTGCTAGCCGTTTAATTGTCTGTTAGCCAGCCTGCTAACTGGCTGGGCGGAGTGAGTGCACTGGTCTCCAGCTCTGTTACTAGCAGCATGTTAGCCTGTTAGCATTGTCCTGTGTAAACACTTTTTATACATCTGTTATATATCGCTGGTATTTACTGCCTTCAGTGTTGTCCGGGAAACATTAAATCGCAAACGTTGGAAAACAATATAACATAATAATGAAAATAAAACGTCTAATATTTGTGCACACAACGAATATCACCGTTCAAAGTGGTTAATACGGTATTTGTGTCGGTGTTGAAGGCGAAATCCTGATAGAATATTAGCTTGTGCAGAGAGCTAAATATGGCCTGAGCACAACTCACTGACAAATCACAGACAGGGATTGCAGCTGGGGGCGGGGCTTCCATGTAAAACCTACTGACCCACTTTTACAGGAGTAGCACATCTGCAGCCCAGGGAAACATTATGTCACTAAAGTTGACTGCACATAAGTAATATACAAGGTTGTATATTGATCACAATATACAACGTATTGTGATCAATTGGAAAACCGGTTTACATTCTCATCCTCCCATGATTACATTTTCCAAATTTCCCCACAGAGATAATAATAAGTAAGTAATAAGTAATAAATTAGTGTGTAATAAACTTCTTCGTCTCCTTCCCCAGCCTGATAGAGGAGCGCCGGTGCACCTCCCTGCCGAGCTCTCCTGCCAAGCGAATCTCGCCCGCGAAGAAGAAGCAGTTCTTCATCAACCAAGCCATCCGCAACTCTGACCTCGTACCCCGAGCCAAAGGCAAGAAGAGCCTCCGCCGGCAGGAGAACTGTAAGCTCTCATTTCACACTCGGCTTCCCTTACTGCGGCGGCACGTTGAGAGTTGGTACCGCATTATGTACCTCGTATTGATTAGTGTCTGTTCTGTATTATCTTTTGTATATTATATTTTCCGTGTTTCTATCTCGTCGCTCGGCTGGCAAACAGAACTCAAGCTCCAACTCGCATGCATAGTAAATGCAGATGTTTAATAGAGCTGCAACCAACGATTATTTTCATAATCGATTAGTTGTTTTGTGTATAAAATGTCAGAAAATCCCCTTCCCAAAGCCCAAGGTGACGTCCTCAAATGTCTTGTTTTGTCCACAACCCAAAGATATTCAGTTTACTGTCACACAGGACGAAAGGAACCAGGAAATATTCACATTTAAGAAGCTGGAAATCTATTATTAAAATTAAATAATGACTCAAAACGGTTAATTGATTATCAAAATAGTTGCCGATTAATTTAATAGTTGGCAACTAGTCGATTAATCGACTAATCGTTGCAGCTCTAATGTTTAATAAGTTCCTCTTTATCATGAACGAATCGTTTAACATAGTTTTTGGAAAATTCTACAGATCCATGTTTCTTAGGTCGGGTTTAAACTCTTTCCATTCCCTGTTTTTCTACAACCACTAGCACGCTTCCTTGACAATCTCCTTGAGAAAGATGAGTGCTCCAAAGATGATCTGGAAATGTGCAGTAACCCTGCCATCCCATCCATCTTCACTGAGGCCTGTACCAAAGAAAACTATGTGGAAGTAAGTTTCACCGGCTACACAGCACTGCACTGCACGCTGAGCTTTAGGTATTTTATTCATTTATTACTGCTGCCCATTAATGAAATAATAGTAATAATAAACTAAACAACTACATTGCACATAAAGAAATTGATTGGCAAAATTGGCAAAGATACAAAGATTATCTGTATCTGAATGCCTTTGCTTCTGGTGTAGAAGATCTTCCACAAAGCTTGCCAAACATTTAGGTGGAGATGAATCCGGGAACGGGCCAGAAGCTACTAAACTTGTGTATTAATAATGCTAAATCCTCAAGCCTTTACTGCATGAGAATGCTGCTGTTCTGGTCTAGACTTTCTGCTCAGGTTTAAGTTAGAAGACCAAGACATTCAACAGCAGTTGATCAAAAACATAAACAATGACAACCCAGATGATGAAATAATCTTGGATACCTACAAAACAACATAAATTCAATTTGTTTGTTTCTATATTTGGTATTTCATATAGGCCTAGTGCTTAATATTTGATATAATATTTAATGTTTTGAATTTATTTCATTGCGATTCATATGTTCAGAACACAAGAAATGATCAAATTAAACTGTTTGTCTATTGATAATGATATGCTAGCAATGCTCGTCTCTAAATACTAGCTGCTACTAAATCATTATGGTTGTTACTAAAATACATAAATTGCTCGCTGGATTGGTCTATAGCATTTCTGACCAATTAAATTTATAGAATTACAACTCAGTCCACCGCTCATAATACGAGTCCTTAATTTAAGTGGTATTGTCCTTGTCCATTGTCCAGTCCTGGAATGACTTCATGAACCGCTCCGGGGAGGAGCAAGAGAAGCTGCTGGCTCTGCTGGAGGAGGAGGCCAAGACCAAGGGCAGCAGCAGGCTCCTCAAAGACCAGAGGAATGGTGAGAGTCTGTTGTTGTTGTTGAGAAAGCCGCTCCTACAAACCAACGCATCTTTCTATTCCTTTCTTTTTTCTCATCACACAGAGGAATATGAAAGGCTCGTGTTTCTGATAAGTGTCCAGTGCTGTGTCAGGTGTCATATGTAGAAAGTTAGGAGGTTACACTTAGTCTATAGTATAGTTTCAAGTATAATAGTATATATCGTTGATTGATGGGAAAGACCATGATCGTTGAACATTTAAGAGGTATTTTACAATTGTCAGCTTGGTTAATAACCATTTTAAGTTGCAAAATGATAGAATAAATGTTTAGATTTAATGTATAACCATGTGTCCGTACTTGAGCCACAGGAAGCCAGAGGTTATTTGGGAGCTGTACCTTGGCTTCTCTACACGCCTCCAACTTGATCGAGGCTTTCACTTAGCAGAATAAATGGGAGTCTGTTCTGAAGTGTGTTTGTTTGGGGAGACTAACATAGCAGATGGATGAATATTAATAGTTTATATTTTTAGAGCATTTTCTTTCACAAAGGGCTCTTGTCAGGCGACTACTCATTTATCTCTTCACAGTAAATCCTGCCTTCACTGCTCAAGACTGCTTTCTAAGAATCGATCGGCGGCTGCGGGATACTCTCAGACGTAAACAAATCCCCATGGTGAGTTTTGACTCCAGAGACGGAGCTGGGAGGATAAATGTCACCGACACCTACGTCGCCAATTAGCGCTGCTGTCATTTTGACACGACTCCCAGATAGTTATCAGGCGGGTGTTCAGCGTCTTGCTCATGGACACATTGTCAGGAGGAGACACAGACACAGTGAATCCCAGCCTCCCTGGCGTGTCGCTGCCTCATACTGCTGTGCTCCCGTGTTTCCCAGGGGAAGCTGGAGGTGCTGGAGGAGAGCCTTTTGAACTTCTTCCATGCTCAGCCTCGGTCCGTTTACACCACCAACCTTGGCAACAGGTACGACTGTTAATCTGGGCGTAGACTGATACACCCAAAATCTGTTTGCTGAAAGGACTCAAAAAGTCTTAATGCACAATGTTTACACATACAACCTGTTGATTGGATTGTACTCAGATAGACCCCAAGCCCCAACAACATGAAGGTCTGCCCTTATTGAAGGGGTTCTACAGTGTTGCATGCATAACTGATACCTGAATGTAGTGTTTCTCTCATCTCATATCTATCCAGAGAAAAGCAATCACTATGCATGTGGTCACCACTGTACAGCAAAACATGTTCCGCTGTCCACGGGAGAAGAATTGTCGATTGAGGAGACGACTTTCTCCTCTATTGTGTAACATGCACATCTTGCATTAAGCTTCTGGATGATGTAAGATGAAATGAGTAGAGGAACAAGAGTGAATTGCATTACATTAGTAACATAAAATGTTTCCTATTGCAGTTTTTAGCACAAGGATTATACTGTATAAGTGTGTAGTTAATAGAAAGTTGTGTTTTGATTATCTGTGTCTGAGGAACAGCTTTGAGAGGCTGCTGCTCCACGCTGTCTGCCAGTACATGGACCTGGTCTCTGCAAGTGAGTATCCATCAGATCCATCCAAATCCCTCACGCATCTGGAGAGTTGACCTGTGTGCTCCTTAAAGGAAAACACAAGGTTTAAAAATACCTGGGTTTCCCTTTGAGTTTCATCAGCTGAAGCATCCTGTTTGCGTACCCAGTGTAAGTGTGTTAATGCGTGTGTCTGGCCTCCAGGCTCAGACTGTAATGGCAGCCGGCAGACGAAGGTAGTGAACAAGCAAGAGGAGTTCCTGCCACCCAGCCTCCTGCTCTCCGCCTTCCTGGAGCAGCTGAGCTGAGCACGCAGCCTTCTACCTCCTACAGGTCTACAAGGTCTATCAGGTGTAGACAAGGTATAGACAAGGTATACAGTATGTCTGGTCAATAAAGTGTTATTTTTTTTGTTTTTTTTTCAGAGTGCAGCTCAGTGGAGCCCCCTCCTGTAGAGAAAACGGTAAAACATGTGTCTCTCGGTGCTAAAACAAGATTGGAACCAGTGGAACTGGTCTCTGAGGATGCACAGGATTAGCCGGTGGGATTTGTGTAAAGCAACAATGCATTCAGATATTCAGCATGAAAGGTTCAAATACTTGTTACTCACTCACACCATAGCTCATTAATGTACCGCGTCGTCTTCTGACAAAGAAAACGGCAGAATTACTTGACATTTTTCTTGAATGAAGAAGCTTTTTTGTCATGAACTTGGATTCCTTTCATTGTTCTGCATGATCATTTTTGTGGGAAAGATTAATTTCTGAGCAGGTATTTCTGAAGACGGCTTTCTCTTCATTCAGGCCGAGATCTAATAGAACGACATGCAAACGGTGTAGGACCTCTTTAGTTGATCCTAGATTTTTTTTATCAGCTGAAATTCCTGCTTTGTTTGATTTAATGGTTTTGTTGTAAGAGAATGCACCAATGGTTTTACATTTACCAAACAACTTCATCTTTAAAAATATTCTTGCCAAACCCACTTTCTAGCCTGTACATCCAGTAGAGGTTGCCAAAAAGAAAAATGTCAAATCTGTTGGAGGGAAAAAAAGGTGCTTTTATTCACAAATAAATGCACTTCATTTCAAGGTAAATATGGACCCTGGACAAGCACTTAAGCCTTATTTATGCATGTGACACATTTTCTACATACTGCTGTTTGTACATTTCTACGCTTTTACTGTCTAGCCTTTAAAACCACATTATTTTTCAACCACAGTTTATTATTTTCTTTGTACTCTCAAGGATGGTATGAGACACTTGAGCTGCCGGTGCAATTCTGTCAACAACCAAAGTGTGTGCTTTTTGTGTCATAATCCAATTTCTCAGGCAATATTTTATGTCGCGTTTTGAATGTCATGTTGTGATGTGACTGATTTTATGAACATCTTGAGTAACTCAAACCCAACACCTTCGGTTGATGCTTTTCTTTTACTATTTTCTAACTAAAGCCTGTTTGTTAATAGCTTATCTGTAAATATTTAGCAAAACTTATTGACGTGCCGATGTTAGGGAGGTAATGTTCCAACTGCAGTGGTAGTTTTTGAAACTATTGGACTAGATCTAATTGTGTCATAAGTACATAAGTAGCTATTTATATATGTATCACACCATGAACTAAGGGGTATGAGGGGCTTGTTTGCTAGGCATTTCATTATATAAACCTTATTTTGGACTGTCAAAAACTGAATGTTAGTTTAACTGCCATGATCTTGTCTTCTAATTGCATATCTCAATCTGAAGTTTTCGTTGGGCTTTTCGCATGAGGTGATATGTTGGGTGCAGTATGCCTGTCTTGCAATATCTTGAAATGTAAAGGACAATAAACTCATTTGCAAGAGTTTTGAAGCAGTTTGTCGATTCTGCAAAAGTTAAAGGTGCAGCGTGTAGAATTTAGCGGCATCTAGCGGTTGAGGTTGCACGTCTCATTTTCTAAGAAAACACTATTCTTATTTTCATGGGATTATACCTGAGTTAAAACATACTTGTGAATATTATATTCCATTTCTGCCAAGTCCATCCCACTATGGGAGTTTTCCTGGTTCGGCTGGAGATCGAGACTAAAGGGGGTGTCGTTGATTTCTCTGAAATGTGGGTCTGTGAAGCCCTTTGAGACTCTATTGTGATTAAGGGCTATAGAAATTAACTTGACTCGACTAGAGGCCACTAAATCTTACACACTGCACTTTTAACTGTGGAGGAAGGGTTACGAAGCACCCACTGCCATTTGATATTACCTGGAGGAACTTCCTTCAGGTCGGGGGTGATATATCCCAGTTTGTCTATCAGCCCTACACCATTGTTACCATAATTAAAATGCCCAAAGAGAATTATGCGGTTGTAATAAACTATGCGTGCCTCTGTATAAAAGCACAATTCAGAGACTGTAATACTACTGGCAGACTTGTTGCACAACGGCTGACAGGAAGTCGATTGGTAAACAACTGCTTACAAAACACTTCCTGAATGATGGACATTAAAAGAAAAACTGCTTGACTACTTGTTTGCCTTTTTAAATTTTATTTTGACATTATGATCTGTCCACTAGATGGCGCTCTTGCACAAACAGACATACGGGCGACGGCCAGATATTTACACGTGCAGGAGTCATTGTGCAAACCCAACTTCAATAATAAGGACTGAATTTGATCAGTTGTTTTTTTTATCCGATTCTTGGTTGATTTCGATTTTTAATTTTCCTCAAGGTTATTGAGGCCAATTACATGTTAATAATAGTTTCTTGAAACAACCCCATAAAAACCAGACCTCGGCAATGAAATCATGATTTGCTTGTGTCTTTATAATCACTTTCTAATGTGGTGTTATGCAGCTGCAGAGTGCCTGCGTAAACACAACGTGTTGTCGTGTTGTCATTGCTGTGTCAATACACTAGTATTGTGGTGACAATAATCTGGTGATAATAACTCCATGTTTTCAACAAACACATTAGTCATATCTCACCTCCTTGAGTCGACACTTTATAGCTGCTTGAATAAACGAAGACAAAATAACGGCAACACTTGTATATGGGATCAAATCATCAATTCACGCATTCACATCCATTATTTTTTTTAAATCCTTCGTTTAGCGGACACGTTTTAAAATGAAGAGGCATTTAATGTATTTGTGTTGTGTTAGGTGTGCGAAATGAAAAGCAGGCCCAGGGAATTTGACGAACCAGCGTAGCTAGCCATGGTCATTAAAGTGTCAATATGGGTCAACTTTCACAAAAAGGAACAGAGCCCTCATATGAAAAAGTATCCCCACCACCTCAAGTAACCCAAGGAAAACAAAACAAATCAATAAAAAGTGATACAATGTCATTGGAAGTCATTGCTGATGGTGATTAATTTGACGACAACGCACCGGAGTGGGAATCCACGCGCGACAAAGCTCCAAAACTGTGCCGCAGTGGTGTTTGCATCCAACCGAGGGCCCCGGATGCGTTGAAACTTGTACTTGTGTCAAATCTCTGTTTCGACGCTACGACCGGAAGCCGCTGTTGCAAAGCTATAAGAGAATGTGAAGCTGACGTCACCTCGCTGGAGCGAGCCGCCATATTGGGAGGATCGCTCGCATCGACGGCGGATGTCGGTCGGCGAATTTCTGATGAAAAGACGTCTTGGAAGTGGTGTTGGGAGGAAAAACCGCCACCGAAAATGTCGCAACCATCTGGTGTGAAACCCCGACCCTTCTTTTTCTCCCTTCCTCTCTCCATTTTTGTATATTTTAGCTATTTCTTTATGCAATTGAATGGAAGCGCTCCTCCCAAAATGGAGACCATAGCAACCCATAGGAACGGCCAAACTTCACATTCTCGATCGGAACTGGGCTTAAAAGGTTATGTGTATAAATAAATAAATAAATAAATTTAACCATTTTTTACGTCAATGTTGGATGTCACCGAATCCGCTTTCAATAAATCTAATTTCATGTCAATGAAATTAATGAAAATTCAAATAGAAAATTTTTCTTTTAACATTTTTTTTTAGGTGAGGTTTTACCAGGTTGTGTTATGCCACAATTAAGTCATGGAAATAGAGGAAATGTCTTAACTAACCAAGAATAACCAAGAAGATTCTTAGAAGAGGGTGTATTTCGAGGAAAGAAAGTGACTTAAACCCGAACTGAATTCTGGGGCTTGTAGTGTAATCCACCCAACGCGGCCGATTTGACGGTTTACCACTTTAATAGCCATTTTCTTTTTTTTTCTTTTACAGCCAACGGAGCAACTAGGCCCCGCCCACCCGGTGTCACAGCCCAGGGACCGTCGCCAAAAACCTCGACGCGGAAGCTCGGCGTA
>OMKR01074044.1:0-13736 GCA_900302355.1 Cyttopsis rosea
TCTATTTATTAATGAACGCAGACGGGATTCAGTCCTGAGCTTCCTTAAACGTTACTGGCCAGACCGGGGATCGCTGTGTTAGTAGTTGCGGGGCCGTGTCGTGTGTATTTCCCGCAAACTTAACACGTCCGATCTGGGAAGCTAAGCAGGGTCGGGCCCGGTCAGGACTCGGAGGGGAGACCGTCGGGAAATAGCAGGTGCTGTGAGCTTCCCCTTCCTGCAACCTGTAGTGGACTAGCCCGGGAACCACACCAACCTGCCAGCTCCTGTTTCATTCGCTCTGGCGGATTGGTCTGGCCGCCCTCCCTTCAAACCGATTTCCACCGCGCCGCCTGTCCGATTTGCGTCCAGAGATAACGCCCCTTGGAAATCGAAAACGAACGGAGAGATTCCAGACTAATATGCATTTGTGGTAGTAGACTGCTGTCAGGTCAGTAGAGAGGGGCGCCCATAGCGAAGTGACTTTGGCATCTTGACCCCTGTTCCCGCCTGGTTTTAAAGGGGACCTATTATGCTTTTCCTTATTTCCTGTAATGATAAAATAATCCCCGTTGGCAAAAAGCTCAGGCTTCAGACTGCTCTGAACGCTAGGCTTCCAGCGTTTTTTCTGCTGACGACACACGAGCAGCGTGATATTTCCCCTCCCCTAAAATTCCGACTTTATTCTCATAATTTTATGACTTTTTTTTCCTCGTAAAATGACATGTTTTAGGTGTAACCTAATTGGAGAGGGCTGGCGTCTAGGGACATCAAAGATCGGACATGAGGCAACGGAATTAGGGAGGCGAGGTGGCGGATTCCACATAAAAGGAGCTTTATTCTGACGTGAACTTCCCCTTTAACTTCGCCAAGCGGTGGGTCTGTATCAATTTTCCAAACAGAGGAGGATGTACGGCGTAAGAGATCAAGAAACATTGCCAAAGCACGGCCCTTCCTAGCCCAGAAAGATGCAGAAAAACTAACTCGTGCTTTTATTACAAGTCCATTGGACGACTACAATGCGCTGGCCTTCCTAAAAAGTCTACTGAGAGACTTATTCAGAACTCGGCATGTCGTGGCTTCGGACCGGCCTACGTTCCAGAGCCACTGGTCTTCTATGCTCCATCCAGAGCCCTCAGGTCGAAACAAGCTGCCAAAGAATGGTAGAGAGGCAGCCTCTGTAGGTGCTTTCAAGCCAATGCTAAAAACCTTTCTTTTCAGCCGTCAATTAGTCCTTCAACTAGTCTTCTTAGTTGTTTAAAAAAAATGTATCAAATTTTTTTTACGATTAAAATCTTTTATTATTGTTCTGGTATAGTTGGTGGGGAAAGCTAATATCGATAACTTTCATTACATTTATTTTTTATTTTATTTTATTTTGTGATTCTTACCCTGTGGTTTTTACTTGATTTCATTCTTTTAATTGTTTTATTATTCCTCTTTGTAAATGCATCTTGCTTTTGCTTTTATTGTTGCTATCTATCTGCCTACAACACAACAGTAACCAAATGTACCTTTTCTTGTTGTTCCACGACACTACAAGGATTATCATCAGTGCAAAACCCAGTCTGATAAATTACATGGGGGATCTTTTAATTGGATATTATGAAATCCGAATGACAATCTGAAAATTGGCATTGATATTGTATAAAATATATTCCTCCACATCCATATATAAAGCAGACATATGAAACACAATACCCAATATGGGTTTTAGACAGACAGGTCTAAAACAGTCACAGGTTCAAGTGCTGATTTTCCCATCCAAGACCTGTTGAATCAAATGATTGGAGGAGACGACCGGGCTTTGTAAGACTCGGTGGCTCAAAAGTCGTTGGACGAGAACTTTGATGTTGGAGGACTTGAGGGTTCGATGCCAGTTGCAACACAAGTGCCCGTTTAAAAGCGCCTGGAGACCAGGCCTGAGTGTGAAGGCGACCCGGTGTGACGGTGTTGTAGTCTGCTGATGTCTGGCTGGCTGACAGGCCTGCCCCGGGAGCCGGATCGCAACAACAACAAAGCCCGCTGCGGTGGGTCTGGGCGTCACAGTCACAGTGTATAATGTTCCTCCAGACAGATATTAGACTGAACTAGATACTTATCCATCTCATGTCTGCAACAAAATAAAATGAACATGATAACATTGCTTCATTCTTCTAACACACATCTACACTCAATTGCTCTGAGGTGTTTTAAAATTTCGGCCACGCACAACGAGGTCTGGGTCCGACCAGGTCACCTTCACGTGCGGCATTGGTCTACGGGCGCTTTTAAATGCGCCCTTGTGTTGCCGGCTTTCAAAAGCTCACTTGGCATCATACCGCCAAGACCTCCAACGCTAAAGTTCTCATCCGACAACTTATCTCCTTGAGCCACTGAGTCTTATGAAGAGTGGTCGTCTCCTCCAATCATTTAATTCAAGGTACAGGAAAAAAATCAGGACTTAAACCTGTGATGGCAGGCAGCGTCTGAACCATCATGCAACCAGGTCACCTTCACGCTCAGCCCCGGTCTCCGGGCGCTTTTAAACGTGCACACGTGTTGCCAGATTCGCCTGATCATCCAACAACTTATCTCTTTGCGGACATGGATGGAAAATTAGGACTAGAACTTGTGATGGCATCGCTGGAAGGCAGCGTCTGAACCATGATGCCACCAGGCCTCCTTCACACTTGCTGCTGGTCACGGTTCGGTTCTCATGGGCTCCGTTTGGGACCAGGGCTCTCGGCTGTTTTCGTTCTACTGTAGATTGGAGTCTCAGTTCAGACTGAGTCGCTGCAGATAGTTGCGAACTAAAATTACTCTCGAGTGACTCCCGACTCATTTAATATGTGATATTGTTTGTCAGTTTTTGTCAGCAAGGATTATGTTATCCATCAAAGTAATTTATTAATGTGTATAATGTGTTTTGCCCCATTGTTGTTACTGGCAGAGTGAATTGCCAGAACAGAGAGCTTTACTTTAGCAATTCATGACAGCTCTGCAGTGAATACCACATTTCCTCCTGAAAAACCATCTCACTTGACCTTGTATAGCAAGACTTTTCAAGGTAATCCTATAGTCGCCTAAACCCAGTAGCCAGGAAGAGTATACTGTAGTTAGGATTATAGAAAACACGATGGTCAGGCAGTGTTTTTGATCAAGCTTCTGAACCTTTGCTTACATTACATTGCTCCAGTTAAAAGTAACAACCTTCCTAAAAACAATGTTGATTGTTGCAGCAGTAAAATCTTGTATCACACCCTATGCCAGGGGGGGATAAACCATAAAATGTTCCAACAAGTCATAGTTTTGCAACAATTAAACAAAAGAGGAACCTCCAATGAATAACTGCTGACCACTTTATTTTCAACTGCAGAATAAATTTCTCTCAGCACATTCATACTGTTAGAAAGCATCCACATAAAAATGGAGACAACCTCAACCACAATTTTAAGGGTTAGTTTACCAGGAGACAAACACAAAGGCAAAGTACCAGGCAAAATGAAAAAGATATTGCACACTTGAGTCTTCAGTCCGACTATAAAAGAAGTACAGTGTGTGTGTGTGTGTATGTATATATATATGCACGTACACACACACACACACACACACACACACACACACACACACACACACACACACACACACACACACACACACACGTACTGTATTGCATTAAAGTCAAATATATTTGACTGATGAGGCTGAAATCGTCTAATCTCTGTTTTTTATTTAGCTATGAAAGCATTGCATAGTCTGAATATTTGAAAGTAGAGCTAGGCCAATGATGGTGAGCTGAAAGTTCACAGTCCTTCAACAGGCCAGAGGATATTGTTGGCTTGTGTAAGGGCCTTATTATTCCTTCTAAACAGTATATACAGTTAACATGGGTATGTCATGAATCCAACCCCTAACTTTTAAAGATGAGGCAGCATAATCAAACGCAGTCATCAAGAGAATTCGCAAAAAAAAACATTTTCTTAAACCAAGTTGTTTCACATAAACACTTCCATAACCTTCTCCTTGGCACATCTCCTTCCCTTGGAGCAATTTCACCATCAGGGTTACAAGTTCCAGGTTGTATCCCCATTTGCAGGATCTGCTTTTCTGCTGTGATTCTAGTCCATAATTGTAAGACGATTCCTTTTACCAGTAAGGGAGTAGGTAGAGAAACATTAGACTTGGGTCTCTTCCTACACAGCATACACAACTGGCATTGTGAAGGTAAAAATCATACCTTTGACCCCTGCACCAGCTCTGCACCAGTTCTTACTTTGTGTTTTACTGTGTGACTGTATGGCTGCAAAACACTATATGAGCAGTATTTCTGGCTCTGACATGGCACAGTAGAGCATGAAGCCCACCTGGTCCACTTGGTCTTCTGACAGGTTGCTCAGGAGATTGACAGTCGGCTTGAAGTAGCTGAGCAACGTGCCTTGCTCCAGATGACCAATCAGCTCGGTGATGCACTGTTGGAACCGCACGTCCAAGCTGCGACCCGACCAGTCGCTCTCCCTGTCGCTGATGTGCAGGATGAGATTGGCCAGCGGGGCAGAGGAGAGGGGTCGCAGGGCAGGGTTCAGCTTGCACACTGCCTTGAGGGTTTTCAGCATGAGCCGGCGGTGCCCCTGGTCAGAGGTGTCGAGCTGGGCCAGGCGCTGGGTCTCCCAGGGGTAGAGGGAGAGGTGCCAGGCATTGACCCAGGGGGAGGTGAGTTCTGGCTGGGCCGTTAGAACCACGTCCCCTTCCCTCAGGACAGGGATCATGGTAATGAACAGAGGGTGGTCGCCACCGTCTGCTCCTCCTGCCTTTGCGGCTTCATGCCTGCAGAACCAAAGTATTTCAAACAATATTTGCGTAAGGGGGGGATTTTAAAGCAGTCGCTACTTAGTATTGAATTAGGAAATCAATTGGGATGCATTTTGGCAGGGAGTAGCACAAATGTTTCAGCTCTAACATTATATTGCCCATTCTAATGGAACTGTGACAAAGAATCAAAACTTTGTTTGCCAATAATTTAGTCAACATTATCAACTGTTATTTCACAGAAGTATTAGGGATGTGTTATGTTGCAGGGAAGTTATCATGAAACAATTGTGAAATATGTTAAAACTATATCTTAAACCTGTCATTGATTTGAAATTAAATTAAAAAACAATTTTTTTTAAATCAGAATTAAAATTGCAGATGATTTCAAAATTTTAATAGTTGTGGTGCTGACCAACAAACAAGTGATTTCATTCATTAGTGAAACGGATACCGATAATTGTAAGTCCCTAATAAAAAAATACACACACACCGGATCTCGAGTCGGAGGTCCGGACCTCCCAACACCGGTCTGACCAGACAGTCCAGCATGCTGCTGATGGATGGCCAGTTCACCGTTTCCATTACAGCCCTGCTGAGCATGCTGACCAGTGCCTCCGAGGACAGGTACCCCCCCACCAGGAACCTACAAGGGGCAAACACACACACACGTTTCAGTGCAAGGGCAAAAAATATATATCCGTGGTAGTTGGAGAAAAAATCCATACCATCCCTTTCTAACCGTAATAGTGTTTCTACTAATAGGAGAGTCATACGAGCCATAAAGAACCCCATTACTCCTTCAATATCATGGAGGTTAAAAGAAAGTACAACAAACAAATAAAAAAGGCATTTCTTAAACTACATGAAGTGTATGAGAAGATAAACTACGGGTGTAAACATCAGAGTTGATGAAAATCTATGGTCCAGTTACCGGTCCCAGTAGCTGCGACCTCGGGGAAAGTACTCCAGGTTGTCGCGTCGCACCATCCACTGCAGAGGGTGAGTGATGAGCGTCTCCTCTCCAGGGATGAGACGCCACAGGGAGGGCTCCAGCTGCAGAGGGACCAGCAGACACGCATGGTCTGCCCTTACTACCTGCACACGCACACGCACACACACACGTCCAGGCATTACTCAGTGTGTGCCGGCGTGCCATTGAGGTGTCCTGTTAAGATGAAAACAGAATAAATGTCGAGTGTATGTGTGAACCTCGAGGTCGTCCAGCAGAGAGCCACCGAGGTTCATCTCTCCCAGGGGCATTTCGGGGAGCCGTGTGTGGAGGAAACCCTGGATCTCCGTGCAGATGTCCAGAGCCAGAGCCTGAGCCCGGTCCATCTCCTCCTGGGGCAGCGCCGCACGGGTTCGGTAGAACTGCTGGAGACGATCCTAAAAAAGAAAGGGTTGACAACTGAAGAATATAGTGTCAGGGATGTACAAATACCAGGGCTGGGTTCGACATTGATGAAATGGCTCATAATATGACATTTTATACAAAATTGGGAATTGCTACCAACTTTTAAAAATACCATCTGACGTAGATTACAAACATATTTCACAGAACAAATTCAGTTTTTCATTAAATATTTAAATTAATTTGTGAATATGGTGATATTTCATTTACGCGGAAAATAGTTGCATAACTTCAAAACAAAGTATTAACATGACAATATTCAAATCAATTCACAAATTGAAACAATAGAATTAGAATAGAACATCGGAGTATTGATTTTTTTTAATGGATTCGTTAAACAAAGCTTTAGCCAATAAAGTTGTTGCAAGACATACCTCTCTTAGCCAAAGCTTGAATAAAGAAAGGACAGGCCATATGAAATTCTGACACCAATGTTTCAGATACAACAGTGAAGCAGGAGAATCAGAAGTTTTAAAACAAGATGAAATGCACAACACATCTAGAATGTACCTGCAGAGTGAGGACGCACAGTTGGAGCCTCTTGGGTTTGGCGTCGGGCTTGGACTGAACATCAAGACTGGACCTGTTCTGCTTCTGGCAAAGATCAGCTGATGACAACGAGAAATGAACAGATGTCGAATCTGTACATCAGTAAAACATGTAAAAAACTGTGTGGTTATATTTATATATTGGCTGCGATGTAACCGGTACATTACCTTTCTGCTGTTTGGCTGCCTTGGCAACATGCTTCATGACAACACCTTCCAGCCCCTTCCTGATCAGCGTGGGCGAAGCAGAGACCAAACTCAGCTCTTCCCAGCTCTCCACCATCTTCTGCTCCACCTTTTCATCCTCAGCAGCTCGCCCCGCTCGCTCAATCAGCTGACCAACAACAAACACAAATAGAGTGTAGAAATACAGTTGCAGAAAAGCAACTCTTTATATGCACTGTGGTTACATTTATGACACCTGACCGAGGCCTACAGGTGAATCCATAAAATAATTAAGGAACTTAATAAAAGTAAACATCTCCTTGACCGAAGAGCAGATTTAGGTTTCTAATACCCCTTTTCGACTGCACAAAAAACACGGAAACACCCACTAACATCCTGCTTTTGGCTTCAGTGGGAAAGGGTACAATCGGCATTCATTCCCAGAACCAAATGACTTTGCAGTAGCCACAGGTTTTTATCGGCTCCAGCTCCGATCGGCAGCAGTGGAAACACCCAGGTCAACACGCTAGGGTTAGGGTTAGGTTCGGGTTGAAGTTCTGGATGTCATGTACAATGTAATATACAATGTAATACACAACGTAAAATACAATGTAATGCACAACGTAATGTTTGGGCTGTGACAGTATGATCTTTTTCTCACCGCAGGGGGCGGGGCACTGGGGTGGCAAGTGTGCGAGACTGCGATTGTGTAGGAGTTTTGCTTTCTCACTTTACTTGCTTGAAAATGGCAACTTCGCATAGGATTCAGAGGGTCTCACGAAACCCCGCCAATGAAAGTGATGAAAAATCCCATGATCTGTAATGAAAGATCCCGCAATGTGGGATCCCGGCCTCCCCGGGGCTCGGGTGCACCTCCGCCTGGTCCGTCGGGCGTATATTTACTCATTTATATTTACATTTATTTATAAATTTATTGCCTCGTTTATTTATTTCAGGATTTATTTAATAGGCATGACAAGGTCGTACGGACAGTCAACACATCAGCTCTGCCTCTCTGCCGGTCTCCCCACTGTGGGCTGCCTGGAGACTCCTCCGAGTGCACATTAAAGAATATTTAAAATAAAAATAATTAAAAAAAAGATATTAATGTTTTTTTTCCCCCAATCACACCTGACATGACACCAGGACAGACAAGCGACGCCCCTTTTCCGGCACGTTCGTGACGTCGAACGGGACGCACCTGTAACAAAACAAACAGAAAGGCAGACTCGCCTTCTGCAATGGGAACGGCGTCAATCGGCTATTTTAGCGGGTTTACCCGCGTTTAAAAAACCCGCATAAATGCGATAATTTTGGTGGAAAAGCGGTATAAGATGGCTATTTGAAACTCTGTCTCACTCACACACACACTCACCCGTTTCACCGCCAGCGTAGCGATGCCCAACATGGCCGCTCCACCGACTCCCAACACCAATCGAGCGTTGCACAGCAAGAAGTCGATCACCATGGCAACGCCATCCTCTCCTCGCCTTCTGCTGCCGTGGAAGTTCATCCCTTCCTCTTATTGGGGTTAGCCTGAGGAGCGAGCGAGAACACTGAAATATTAAATGTGTTCCAAAGCTTTAGGTTACCACCGCGCACGCCATCCCACTTTCAACCAACTCCGGGTTCTGTCCCCTTCCCTCGGACATCTTTACACAAGCTCAATTTGGCCAAATTCAACTTGCATCTCACCACAGCTCCACAGTACACCGTAGTCCTGGCACTGAAACGGTGCACGGCCTTCCAAATGACTCTATTTATAGGCAATGCTGCCTGCCTGAGAGGTTAAATATAGAACAAGCCTCCAGTCTACACTAAAACTTATCTCCGGTACTGTGGAGAAGACACTGTTGTTGTTGTTGTTGTTCTTGTCACTTTCAACAACTCACAGTGTTGCAGTGAAACCAAGCACAGCTGCTAACTCTACATCAGGAACCGTGTGTTAAAAGCCTTTAACTAAACCAGTATCGCTGTTACTGGTGTTTAAATCAGAAAATAAATATAATAATAAATTCACATAACAATAATAAAATATAAAGAATAATACCAACAACAAAAAGCAAAAAATATTTAAGCAAATCAAATATATATATTATGGAAAAATAAATGAATACAATACGAATATAACATGTACAACCGGAAGGGGGGTGTTAGTGATAGATACGCAATGACGTAATAAAGGTGAAATATGCGCATTGGTGTTCATGTTATTGTTGTATAACATGTTATTGTACATACATAAATATATACACACAACGCGTATTGGTGTTAGTTGGTTTAGTTGCCCGTTAGCTTGACAGCAACACTGAGCAGCTGCAGAGGTCACTGTTTAACTGTCCCGTGTTAACGACAACAATCAACAAAGAGATAAATAACAACAGACCTCCTATCAAAACACTGGACAGTTGGTCGCTGCTTAGCTGTTAGCCGCTTAGCATAACAAACAGACCTGCAGTTGTGGTTTTTAAACCGTCGCCTCTGCCTGAGTAACATCACGTAATAACCGTTTTACTGCGAAACAACTTACCACCGAATAAGGAAAGAAGGGTTCCACCCTGATACCAAACCATTCGAACACGCGAATGTTCCTCACTGACAGCTGTGGCGAGCTAGAGCTAAGCTAAACTAAGCTAAGTGTTTAGAATCAGCTGCTCCGCCGCCCACTAGAGAGAGCGAGAGAGAGAGAGAGAGAGAGAGAGAGAGAGAGAGAGAGAGAGAGACAGACACACACACACGCACACACACACGTTGATTTAAATCGGAACAAGCCCGTGAATAGCTTCTCCTTAGTTAAATGGTGAATATTTCCAAATGTCAACCAAGCACATAACTGTCAGATAACATGAGATGAGATGAGATGAGAGATACTTTTATTATCCCGAGGGAAATTCTTTTCTAACATAGAACTAAGTATAATCTATTGTAAAATATTTAGGTATAACTACTTGTGGAAAGCAAGCTCAGAGACTTATTTAATTTATCAAAATAAAAATATAAAAATATTTTATTATAATAATAATACTAATAACAACAATAATAATTATTATATTCGTATATTTGTTTGCATACAAACATATTTCCTAACTGTATATTTCATTTTTAAAGAGAATTAAAATGCTGTGATTATAGATAGCACAATCGAGTTTTTCCACATCAGTGATGGTCTGACCTGCAGGCATTTAAAACATAAAACTATCTCGTTATTCTGTCTGTCAGACTGCTTTGTTGTCTTTAATCTGCCCTTGTCTATATTAGCTACTAGTATATACAGTGACTGCCTAGTGGCAGGCGTAATGCACTAGTATACCATTTTATATAATATGACATACTATAATATAAGTGTTGTGTTGCATAGAAGTGGTTTTCAATTTGTCATTGGTCTAAAATTAAAGTTTTTTTTTTGTTGGCTTGGCCAGGATCTATTAGCCTTACCTACACAGGGCTTCCCGCTTCCTTATATTACCTCACATGTCTGCCTGGTCCCCGTCTGGCTTCTCGATGTATCCATCCCAGTGTCTTTTCTGATGGTTGGTCCTGGGCCCTGGCAGCGGAGGGCTGCTATATCAGCTCAGGGTCTTTTTTTACACTGACCTTGTAGCCGGTCCCACTGATGTGCTGTGAAAAAGGATTCTAATTTTAAACATGCCCCCGAAAAACTTAAAAGGTATAATATATATAATGACCAACAGGGCAGTGGTTTGGTGATCTGTGCTGACCTGTGCAAAAAGCCCTCTCACCTTGGCAGCAGTAGCTGTTACTTTTCACCATCGTGATTCGGCTTCTTCGTACTTGTGTATATGAATCTAGTGACCCAAACACCGCTCCACATTTCACACGACTGACCCTTGGCTCCAAATGCCACATATTTACGTGCACGCACCCAGGGATCAATCGAGAATAGGAAACCCGGATCAACAGTTCACCGTGACACCATTTGTTAGGTTTTGTGAAGCTGAAAGTTCATCCGCTGGCAACGTTGAAGGTGCATTCCCTGGCGCCCCAAGGGCGGAATGGGCTCCCCGTGTGTCCGAACGGCGACTACCGTACTTGCACTGACCCGTCTACCCCACGAGCATCTTTTTCCCTTTGCCGTCGAACATACTTTTGCAAAAATACAACTAACTCTACTAGTACTGCTTGTTTCCAGAGAATGTTTAGCTGTGACTGTGACATACAGTTGGTTTGATACTGTGACAAATGTACTTCTTGTAAGTAGCTTTGGACAAAAGCGTCTGCTAAACGACACGATGTAATGTGCATTATGAGTCAATTAGGATATTTACAGAGAAGACGGAAAACAACGAGTTCATCTATCAAATTAGCCTGTTCCCTTAGAGGGCTGTAGTGTAGTAAGCTTTTAATTTCATTCAAGCTTAAAATTGCATCAATCACTCATGCCAAATAAGGAAAACAAAAGAAAGTTTTCCTATTCAAAAACAATAAAAAAAATAAAAAAAACAATTTTAAAATTACTTTGCCAGACGAGTGAGACTTTGGGGGGGAAAAAAAAAGTTCTCGTTTTCTGTTTTAGTGCTACAGATGAGACACCATGTAGTAACAGATCACGCCTGGCAGTTTCTGGAACTGTGATAAGTTAATGGAACAGGAAGGATCTGGGAGCACGCGGCCGAAGTATGGATTAGAACGGTATGTGTGAAAAAGTAGAAGTTTCTTTCTGCTCAAAGGTTAATCCAATCAAAATCTTTACAAACATATTGTACAATGTACCAACTTACATTTCAAGGTTTCCTTTGTACAAGTCCATACATACATTTTTTTTTTTACTTTAGCTTTTAAGGTCTGTACAACTTGGTTACAAAAAATACATGCCATCTTGAATTCTATGAACATAGAAACAGAAATCTTATATTAAAGAATTTTAACAGTAGAACAACAGAGCATGACAGTAGCATGTTTGGGATTTTCATAAAATATAGCAAAGATGCTGGCAAATCTGCCAAAAGAAACAACCAAACTGATTTAAACACAACAAAAAGAATATAAAGCAATGTGATATATTCAACAGTAATGCAAATAAGGACCGGTATGCAGGCGTGTGTGTGTGTGTGTAGACCCTAGTGACGCCTCAACTTGACTTTGCGTTCTGAACTTTCTCGGTGTTTGCCGTGCTCTTGGCTCCGTCTCCAGTAATTCTCCGAGCTGCTGCTGCTGCTATGGCGACGGTGGCGAGAGAGGGATGGATGTCTGTTCTCCTCCTTATCCATCTCCAGAACCCGGGGCCTGGTGCAGCAAGAGACGGGCAAAAGCAATGAAGCCACTGAAGATTCACACCAGCCAATTTCAAAGACAAAGAGTCAGTGTAGCTCATTTTGTCCATGCAAGTGTGTGTGTCTACCACTGAACTATAAATAGAGCAGAGACAGAATGTTACTAAATTTGGCAAAATGTTGCCAATGCAGAGCCCCTTCCACCTTTCGTAATGGAATTAACAAATACAATATACAGCTAAATTGAGTAACTTTGACAAAAGAATGTGTTACTGTTGTTGTCAGCAGGGCCATGACATAACATTTAGGTAGGTTTCTCAAAATAACATTGTCCAAATTGTCCAAAACAGAGACATGGTGCTGATAGTGCGTCAGTAATAAGCGCAATTTACTTGACAGCTTGGGGGAAAAAAAATAATAATATAATTTCAAATTTAGTCCAATTTGTGAATTTATATGATTATTTAATATTATGCAAGACTGACAAAATTGTTGCCCAAATTTAGTTATGATATAATCGAGTGGGATCAATATATTTCTAAACAGTTGGCATGGTATACTGCGCTGGTTGACAAGGGCCCAGATCTGGTTGCCCGGGGAAACTGGGTAATGGTTATCGCCGAGCCCTGTGGTACTTATAGGGCTCATTGCATGACGAAGTGATGCATGTAATCCTGCTGGTTTCAACTTCATGCCGCCCCGGCGTTTCACCTGTGAGCAGCGTTGGGGTCGGCTCTGCGACGGGAGCGCTTGGCCCTCAGAGGAGCGGGTCTCTCTGCGGGCGAGGTGCTCAGCGGACTGTCGGTATCCAGACGCGGCGCGTCGGGCCTGGTCCTGGGGGGCAAGGAACAGGACGGGAATTACAACGGCGACAACATACAGGAAGTAAAGACGGAATTGCAACCTGACGGCCGGGCGACTGACTTCCTTAGGATAATGACGGCGCGTCTTTCCTTGATGTCTTGGGGTCGGATACAGTGGGTGATGTCGTCGGCAGCATAACCACTAGTAGAAAAGGAGAGAGAGAGAAGTGATCCAAGGACCCTTGAAAGTCAAAGACCAGTTCTTCCAGCTCGCACCTCTAACCCACCTGAGCACCGTGACGCTCCCTCTCCTCACCGGCAGCACGAGCACGGGCTCCGACACCCGGATGGGTTTGAACTGGAAGCGGCAGCCGAAGCAGAGCGCGGAGTCGCTGAAGAAGGACACGGACACGATGGGCCGCGCGAAGATGTGCAGGGGGTCGATGTGAGACACGATGCAGCCCCCCGGCTGGTAGTCGTTGATCACCGCGCTGTTGACGAAGCCCTCGGGGATGACCCCGTCCGACACCAGCCGCTTGATCACCAGCTTGTGCACCCAGGCGGGGATGTCGTCCACCTCCCCCTTCCTGTACAGCCTCTCCTGGCCCGGGCCGCGCTTCTCCAGCTGGGCTCCGTACGTGTAGCCCTCCCCGAAGAAGTACTTGTTCCGCAGCGGCGCCCGGTCCACGGTGTGCTCCCGGTAGAGCCCCGCCTCCCCGTTGGCCACCACCTCGTCGATCTTCCCCTCGATCAGGGCGCACTCCTCCGGGGAGAACGCGCACCTCTGCGTGATGCCGCTCTTCACGCG
>OMKR01074048.1:0-13197 GCA_900302355.1 Cyttopsis rosea
TCCTAACCCTCTTCCACCCGCAGGTTTCCCACAGGGCCCCCATGGAGGCGGTGGCGCAGCACACTTAACACTCGTTTCCTCCCCACACAGGCTTTTATTGATTTTCTTTTGGGAAGCTGAGTCCAGTGTTTCCGATGTTAACATGCAACGTATCTTCTATGTATTTCTTCTGCACAGGGCCAGTAATGTGAAGTGGACATAAAGTAAATGCTACATTGTCGAAACAAATCCTTTGTTAAATGTTTGGATGCAGACGCCTTGATGAAGATCTTAAATTTCCTTGGTTTGAAAGTGTTTCACATAGATGGCAGATGAACCCGGAGAACACGTCTTTTTGTTTTTTGTTTTTTTCTTCTTGTAAATGCTTTGTTTTTAGTGCTAAAATTATACATTTGGTCATTCCAGCCCTGTATCTACATACAATGTGGTTAGAAGTCATGTTTAAACTGTAGTCATTACCATGTAAATCATCTCAGTTTTAAAAAATGCTATTTCCTGTTGTGTTTTGCAATAAAACAATATGAAACCTCCTGTGTTGGTAAGTTGGGGTGGTAGAAGGGTTGAAATGTCATGTATGCTTATGTTCAGATATGGAGTTATTGCAAATAGTTTCAAATTCAAAGCCTTGTTTCCTTTTTTGTTTTTTAAAAGTTCAAAATGGCTGACTCAAAGTTGCACTGTCCTGTCTCTCTCTCCAACTGTCTACAAGATTCCTGGTCATGTCTTAGACACGTTATGTCCGTGCAGTGAGCCCGAGCGGTTCAGACCGATGAATTTTCTTGTTGAGTAGGCACTTTTTTATATATACTCTCACTTTGACTTGTTCCTTAGAAGTAGGCAGATGTTTTGTCGTGGTAAAGCTTTGGCAGCGGCTTGTGTATTTCACTCATGCATCAACTGCGATACTGCGGCATTGTCTTTCTCTTGCCCTGGTTTGCTGATATATTTTTTTGTCGGTAGTATGCACTGTTCTGCCCTGATAGACGCTTCCTCCCTCACAGGCGAGTTTAGAAAAGCGGTAAGCAAGTCTTTTTTTTTTTTTTTTTAACATGTTCTTCGGAAAACATGTCTGCAAGAAATGTTGCATATTTTAGTCTCTTGTTCTTTTGCAGGACAGTAAGGTAACTTGTCACTGTATCAAATTTCAATGCATTGAAAAGTTCTCGTATTTTTTTCTCTTTTTTTTTTTTTAAGTGTCACGTTGAACGCATCTATGTATACCGACTTTTAAAGATCATTTTTGATACCATAAAGAAATTGCAAAAGTCATTGTTCTGCTCTGCCAATTGTGTTAGTGTTTAATCAATATAAGAACATAGGTCTGTAGGGTCGAGGGAGGCAGTCCTTCAGCCCTGACTCGAGCCCTCCTGTACTGTAAGTACCATACTGACAGAGAAAAACAAAACGTATTTCCATGTTTGAGAAATTGCAAAATGTAGTATTGTCCAACTATTGCAATTTTCCCCCTCCTTTTTAAGTTTTTGGTAAGTATACAATGATGTGACCGCAGAGAGTCATCACTTTGGAATTGATGTTGACTATATGTTTGAGACTGTTGAATTTCCCTCTGATTTGACTGCATAACTGCATTGAGACACTTGGACAGTATGTCGAAACGGTTTGTTTTATAGGCTGTTCTAGATTTTGCTCGTAGGAAGCAGGTTTGAGGTTTGTCTGTTAACTCTGAACCGAGAATCTCTTCCATGTTAGCAATCTGATGCTTGATAGGAACCTTCTCTAAGATTGTACATGTGGTTTTCTCCTCGCGTTTGAACATCTGAAGTGCATTCGTTTAGTTTGAGCTTATTTGTTTTCAAATTACATCATTTTTTTCCCCCCCTGCTCAGAAAAGTCGTACTGCAATAATACTGCGCCGCCAGAACCAGTTTACTATAGCATGTGTAGATTCCTACTGTCTAATGATGTCCAATGAGCATGAGGAATGCCAGTAGTGGAAGTACCGTGACTAGCTTGGTGAAATCGAAATTGCTTTTGTTTATGTGACATGCATTGGGTTCGAGCACTGCCATAACACGGCTGTTGATTTTAAGTCAAACCATTGACTGCATTGTTCACTGATGGAATACAGTGCGATATCTGATCTTTGCAGTGTCGTCCCAGACCTTGCACCTTAGGTTCTGCTGCTGTAACACAGGTAAGCGAAACCTAAGGAAACCAGTGTTTTTATATGACCTGTGACATGACCAACATACATGCACAAAGATGCTTACCTGCGTTGTTCCATGCCTAAATGCATCTGTGCTGTAAGATATCCAGTGACCAGATCACCAACAGCCCTTGCTTAGACTATAATGTGCTCATCATGAATGACTTGCATGGTATGACTTGTTCCATGAGGTTTGACTTTAGTCATTGCAATGTTTTTTTACAACTTTGACTCAGTCTCGATTTAGATTTTAACAAAAGTATTCCACTTGTCTGCATTTAAAAACATGCTAATGTCTTTGTAGTCTGCATAGCTTTCACATTAGCCTTTTTTTCTTCAATCTTACGTCTTTAACAGTGTTTAGCCATGATGATTTTGAGAACTTGACCAGATTGATTTAGATGAACATACTGCATGCAATGCGAGCCTCTTACCAAAGGTTAGCTTGCACACATGTACAATTCTCAGCCGTGAAATACATGATTCTGTGGTGTGAAAATGTCGAGTGCAGTGCAAATTTACTATTCAAACGCTGCTGCCTTCACTTCTCGCTCACAGTGTTGGAGGATGCTGCAAGCTTAGGTCGTAGAATCAGGCGCCGTGGTAGTTTCTCCCAAAACGAGGAATCCTTTGAGTCTTTCCCACTGCTGAACGTAGACCGTTCCGAGAGCTCCAATGATAAGGTAAAAAAAAAAAAAAAAGCAATGCCATGAAATACAAATTGATTGCAATTGGGATTGACTGTTTTAACCATGTCAGTGTACTGAGTTGGTTGCCAGAAGGCTTGTCATTTGTTTCCCTTAACTGCCTTTTCTTACCATTAAAAGACCTTGCACAGAATCAATGCTTTAGATAGTTGGATGAGGACCAGGAACTGATGTACTTTGTGGCTTTAGATGTCAAATTTAGTTGTTTTTTTTTATTTTTTTTTTAAGGTGGTAAATGTTGGAGTGAGGTATTTTGTTTGAGCAATTTTGATTTGTAGTTAAAAGATGACAGTCTGAAGCTGCCTGTTTGCTGCTCTTTTCATCTGAGCTAAGTGTTTCAACACAGAGGTCGTGGGGTTGTAGAAGACTAAACAGCAGTGAGAAATCAGGAGCATGCCTTAGAGGTAAACAAGGTTTATGTGCTATGTATATTATGGAATGTACTTTGTTTATTTTGACTGCATTGTTGCCATGTCCATTAATAAAAATTGTAATGAATTAGGAATTTTACTTGGCTTTCTCTTTGTCGATAAACCTGCATGAACATATTGCTTGGAGATGGTCAACCGAAACGACTTGTCCTCTCCATTTAAATAACTTGATGCACACGGTGTAGCACCCACATTACTTGGTTCATTGAGTCAATCAATTTTACAGACCTTTCCACTTGATAAGACAAAACACAGGGCCATTAACCTTTTCAGGTTGTCAATTTATTGCTGAAAGCTCAAATTGTGCAATGACAGGGATAAGCAAAATGGCTTTTTACCTAATGCGACAGGTTATGCATTTTATATCAATTTACACTGACCTTCCAAGGCTAAAAGCATACACTAAGGCTTTGTAACAAACTAATTTGTCGATATGAAAACCAATACTCATGTCACGTGGTTATATGCAGCACTGACTGCCACAAGTCAAATGTTATACTAAAATTCACAAAACCTTATCCTGTGGATAAAGTGCTTTGTGTAGGGCACGTTGGCAACTACATGTCGAAAGATGTTAAATATTTTTAGATCAGCCCTGCATAATGTGCTCGATTTAACAAGGATGCATCGGGACTAAGGCCCAGTTTAATAAACAGGATTTAATAATTTGCTTTATTCCTATTTAAGAGAAATGAGGGAATCAAACAAGAATTTGACTTTCAACATTTCCTTCAGGAAAAAAATGGTTTGGGCATGAGCAATTGTGCCGTCTATCTTTAACCTGATATTTCAATTAATTGCCTTTTGTTTGAGCTCATTTAGCAGACTTCAGAGCATGCTGATGCTTTCTTTAGCCCTCTGGATCAGGAAATTCAACATGATAAAACCTAAACACTGGCTTGATAAGTCCACATGAACAAGCGAACAATTGATCCACTACTGTATGAGCACAACAGGAACATCTAAAAAAAATAACTCACCTTTGCAATAAAATGAAGAGTATGGTAAAACAGCTTTCTCCCTTACATACATTCAGCAGCACTTAACTTCATAACATACAAGAAATGATCAGTTTCACTTTACAGTGAACATACAATTGTGAGAACAGCTCTTGAAGGTTTGTTGCTATGGCACTGGTTGTGTGTGTCTTCTGGTGGATGGACAGGATCGACAGAAACAGGGCAGGGTTTGGAATGTTAGAGGATGGTGATCATTTGGCAGCTGTAGTCAGTGAAGCTCTTTGCATTGCGTGGTTTATCTCGGACCCGGGTCCAGGGCTCGGCCGATATTTGCAACGATTGACGATGGGGCCTAAAATGGCTAGATCTTGTGTACCTCAGTTGGATTTTGTTTTCCTAATCTGATTTCCCTATCATAGTAATATTAAATTCCTCCGCACAGCACTACCTGGGTCTGTCTAAATTCATGGTGTAGATTAAGTAGACTTCTGTTCCAGCCCGAATCCTCAAAGACAGGAGCTTTTTCTGCAAAGGGAGTCTCATTGAACCATGGCGTTGGGCCCTAGGTGCACCTGCGGGGAGATGTGGGTGCTGCGATGACGGAGGCCGTCCGCCCTCAGGGAGGCCAGCAGCAGCTCCGAGCGCTGGTGGAGCAGGTGCAGCACGTCCTCCGCCAGGCTCTCCACCGTGGAGTAGCGGACCTTCTCCAGGTCGAAGATGTCCTTCAGGAAGAGCAGCACCTGCTCCTAGAGAGAGTCGCACGACACAAGTAGAAAACACTACTCAATATTCATACAAAATATAATCTGTGATTAAAATTTTAAACTTTTTCTAATCCATCCTTGCCCCTGATAGATAAACCGATCAGAAAGCTCCCAGACCTGACTGAGGAACTTTTAACAAAAAAATAAATAAATAAATCAACTGAATAAATGCTGAAAAATCCAGTTTAATTGAAGAAGCAGCGGTGCCGACCTTGAAGAAGCGACAGCGCTCATGAAGGGAGCTCTTGGGCCCCAGGAAGCCCCAGGCCAGGACAGGGCTGACCTGCTCACACACCGCACAGAAGTGGGCGATGAAACCGTCGGGTACCTGAGGCAAAAGGACACAGGCTTTTAGTGAGGGGCCGTGGTTTTCCTTCCGATTCAAAATGGTTTTAACGGCCCTCGCGTTTGCCCATTTACCTTCATGTGTTGCCTCTTCTGCTTCAGCACTGACCAACAGCTGGACGCCACAGCCTGTGGAACGGCCACACGTCGGTCAGCGGTGGGTCAAGTTAGGAAAGACATGGTGTGTGTGTGATGTGGGAGACTCACAGTCTCTTTGAAGGAGCTGGTGAGCCAGCGGTTGTTAACCACGTTCTGGATGGAGACGGGCGGGTTCTCCAGCTCCTCGAACGAGTCCATCAGGATGAAGTCCAGAACAACATCGTAGAAATTAAAGTGTTTCACCTGGACAGGACGCATGGCCGGGTCAATAACGTGAATAATTCTATAATAAGTCTAATTCAATCAACTTTTTAAGTCGTCTTAATTTGTAACCGTTGATCCTTAAACATTTTTCATGAGGTTTACTTTTAAGTTGAAGAACTGAATGTACAGACAAAAAGCATGAACTGTGCACTTTGACTAAGCAAAATGACCACCATGTCTGAATGATCAATAAGAGCTGATGGTGCAAAATCTTGATTCTAAGAGGAAATGTAGATGAAAAAGAGCCTCAGGCCACCTTTACACAGAATCTGAAAACATCTGACATTCGGACCATTCCGACTCTGATTCTCCATAGGAATGGATAAGACATCCTGTAAAGGCAGCTGAAGTCTTCTCCTTACACATACCCCACGTGTGGCCAGCTCCACCTCTGTGTTTTCCCAGTGCTCTGTATGCTCCAGGTAGGAGATCATCTCTTCAAACACCTCCTCAAACCTCTTGGGGCTCTGTGGATCAAACAGGGCCCACAGTGAGGGAGAAGTGCCGCTACGGGCGGGGAAACATTTTAAACATCGGCTCGCGCCTTTACCTTCTGTGCTTTGGTGATGATGGAAGCCAGTATTTGCTTTCCTGTGTCGGCCAGAAAGCTCCTGGTGGTCCCCTCACCCACAATTAGCTGGAATCGACAAACACACGTTCACTTAAAGCCGCCTGTTGGTTATTTGTGTCAAAGCAGTTTCTGTTCGGTGGAGATGGAACGTACCTGACAGGCCTGCCTCACGCAGTGCAGCTTGGCCAGAAAGTCGTCGTCTCCCGCACACTCCAGCAGCTCAGTCCTGAAAATAGAAGCAAAGCTCTAAAGTCTCTCAGACATATTGTATGTTGTGATCCAAATGAAAGATGAGATGATAAGATTTACTGGGTCTTATTTGGGAAAACTAGGGAGTTCTGATCTGACAACATACTTTCAAATAAGAGTTCAATGTTAGGAACCTTGCTTGGTCTGTCTGTTCTTCTAGAAGGCACTTCTCTACATACTTGTGCTTGTGCTTGTGAGCAGACGGCCTCTTACCGTAGCACCCTGCAGGAGATCTTGCCATCCTCTGCCATCTGCAGTGCCTCCTGGTAGAGCGGGTGATGGAAGAGTGTGGAGGCACTACGCGGCTCTCTGTGCTCCGACAGCTGCAACACAGTTGTGATGCAATGATCACCTGGATTATTTCCATAAATGCTGTGCCTCAGCAACATTTTCACATTAAAGCTCTGTGGCCATTTCAGTTTAACGTTCCTTAACTCAGTCCATATTCGGTCACTTTTGCCAGAAGCTTCTGCGGTCGCTGTGTAAAGAACAGATTTTCTGTTCAACTTCCACTGCTTTCACAAACTGTCGCAAACTTCTGACTAAAACATGAAGCAGGTCAAAGTGTGCCATGCCATCAACAGGGCGAGTGTTTCTTTTGACACGTTTGAGCTGGTGCATATTTTTCTATGGCACTCTTCTGCAGTTCCTCCATTAGTCACCAAAATATCTTTTTGAGAGATGGGATAGGGAAAAACAATACTTGGCAAAACAAAAAGCATACAATTATCCAAGACTGAGCAATTACAGCTTTTTGATTACAAGTCTATTGAGCGAGTCAGCCATCTGTGTAGAAAAATCCTCAACTTCGAAACTTTCGTTTGAGTGGGCGAAATGATTCTTGATTGATGCCAACTAGTAGCCTAGCATTGGTGAGAAACAGCTTTGTTTATCGCTGGTAACCATGGTGTTCATAATTGAATTACAACACTGAATTACTAAGCATGACTTTTAGGGGAAAGTCATGGTTAGTAAGGTGGAAGGAGGAAGTTATATTGGCTGGAGGTACAGTCATCCCACAGTCCATCCCCACCTATCACCCAGGTCGGTATTTGGTGCTTGACAACAGCAAGAGTCCATACGTCCTCTGATTCCAGGGAGAACCAGAGGACTAATGGGCTCGGGAGTTTCGTGCCTTCACCCGGCAGGAAAGCTGAGGTTGGTTTCCAGAGAGATCACGAGCTGTAATACTTTGCCTGGATGCATTTCATGCGGAGGGGCGTCTATTTATAGTGACTTCTCTTCACTCTACATCAGCCATGACCCACTTCTCCGACCAAGCGCTTTGTCTTTCTCTGTCTGTGGTTAGCGAATGGCACAGTGCAGGTTTAGCCTTCCAACAAACTCCATAATATGTTCAAACGGAAACTTTGTGCTGGCATAACAGCAACAACTGTAATTGTCAAGAATTCCCGTATTCATAAAAAGAGATTCACAATTTACTATTTGAGAACAAACTACTTTTTGTAAATTGACTGAGCTAAAAGCAATTGCAGCTCCCAATCAAATAAAAATAAAATAAAAAAATTGAGGTTGACGTTAAGTTAATGTTGACGCTCTTACCTGGAGATGCAAAGAGTGAGCAACTCCATTCAACGGGCCTCATTCGCTAAATATTCTTATGACCAAATTCGATCACACAGTGAGCTTACAAATGTTTTCTCGAGCATAATGGCATTAATTTTATTTTCCCTATCTGAATTTGGTTTTGGTACAATCAAAATGTAGGTGTGTTTGGAAACGTGTGGCTTCTACTTACTTAAGATGTCTTATTCTTTATTAAAACTCAAACCTCATAAATGGCTAAACACACACAAGTAAATGAGCTAACCTTGATACTGGTAAACAAATAGGAGTTGAACTGCAGGAAGCTCTGGGCTATTTGAAACAAGCCCCACTGCTGGCAACCGACTGGCTCAACCTGACAGAGCATATTCATTGTATTTAATGGGCTCCTAATTAGCTCACATGGGATTAGGTCTTGACTCCCACTACGCCACAATTCATCAGCCCGTTTCTGGTTAAATTGTTAAAAGTAGGCGGTGAATGAAGGTACGATATCCCCTGGGCTCGGGAGGTTGGGCATGGCGAGGGATTCTCTAACCTCTGCAGCAGACACGAAGGAGTCCGTGGAAGCAACACTTGTGGTGTCTCTCAGACCGGTGTCCTCCAGGTCCTCTCGGATGGACGGATCCTCAACTGGAGAGATGGGAGAAGTAGTCAGGCCTCAGTCAAATACTCCACGTAAATAGCAACTACAAGCTATGGTACGTGTAATGACTTTGTGGGAAAATAATTAAATTCAATATTTTACTTCATGTCAGCACTGGAATAGGCCTCGGTAAGCCCAAATGAAAGCTTCATCAATACAACATGCAACGATAAAACCATTTCCTGATCCAGTGAAGTAATGCCTTTTACATGCTACAAATATGAGGGAGAGTTACTACAGTAGTGGACACTGAGGTAGTGCAAGGGTAACATTAGTGTAAGCCACTAACCCTGGCTGGTGGAATGGGAGGAAGCTTCCGACGTGCCCAGCGCTCCTTCAAAGTCCTCCTGGAGGCGGTACGCCCGCTGCAGCAGGGACTCCAGCTTGTGGATGAACTCGGCACTGATAGTTTCCTGAGCACACAAGCATACGTGATGCACTCTACAACTTCAATGAACAGATTGATTTGCTTTGGTGGTCCCCAACAACATTCGCCTCCACCTTAGAAATGAAACCTCCTACTTATAATAGATGTAGAGGTCTAATCAGACAAAATTACGTTCCAACAAGCTTGTGTAATGATGAACAACTACCTGAAATGTATACGCCACTGGGTAACAAAGTCATGATATCCAAGTGTTGTAATAAAAAATGAAACCTCTAATGTTATTGATGAGCCATAAATAAAAATCTGCTGCAAACACTCGTTTTAGCTCGAAAACGAGTGTCCCAATTTATATCCCATTTATATCCCCTTCTCCACCAAATGCCCCTCGCTGGTATGTCTCTTACACTCAAACCCAGGAATCCCTGCAAAAACCGTCTCTTGGCTGAAGTAAAAGAAGCACTTCCCTTTACACCGAAATAACCCGGAGCTTTAATCTTGTTTAATCTTCTCCTTCTGTGCATCAGGGAAAGTCAACACCAAGACCGAGAATTACACTGGACATGTGTTTGGGTGCCCTGGCTTGACTTTTCCGACCTACGGTAATTCAAAGCCTTTGAGCAAAGTCTGAGGGAGCCGGTGGAGTAGACGTTACACAACGAGTGTCTGATTCCTTCTCGACTTTCTGCTCTTCAATCCCCAAGAAAAAAAAAAAAAAAAAAAATGGTGTCAACTTCATGGATTTCATGTAGTTGTTTCCTTCGTGCAATCAAACTATGACATCATTGTATGTCTCATAAAACTTAAAGATGGAAACTATTTCAAGGCAAATTAGAGCTGAGTGATATATCACGATACTGATATTATATTGATATGAGACTAGATATCATCTGTCATCATCGTAATACAGCTAAATGTTGTCTTTAAGGCTGCATTAAAGTAAGGCAATTTTCTGAACTTCATAGACTGTTGCAGCTGTTCTAATCAATGGATCTGCCTGCTTGCTCATCTCAAAAATATCAACATATCATCGTGAAATTATCAATATCAAAGTATTCAAAAATTTGTCAATATCGCCCAGCCCTAAGCCAAATATTTGCATCTAATTTTGAACGGCAACAAATATTTCATTAAAGCAAACAAAATGAGACATCCTGAGAATCCTGATGGATGTTTTATGTCTGGTGTGAAAAAGTGTGTTTTCACAATCACACAGAGCGGTTGTACAGTGGGTTTCTGTGTTCCTAAGTATTACTGGTTCATCTATTCCACACAAACTGTCCATAATACTTACGTACAAATGTCCTTCACGACTCAGAGTGCCAGAAAGCCAAAGTTAATTGATGCGAGATTACGGTTGTGACACATTCATTCGTGTGATTATGTAAAAGAAGAACCCAAAACAGAAATTTATTTAGCAGTATCTTTAAGTGGCAGTTTTCTATGTGGGTGAAGCCAACCTCCATGTTCTCCACAGTAATGACGTCTGTAGCTCCTTTGATGGACGCACAGCTCATCTCCTCCTCGGCCTGCCTGCTCCTGAAAGACAGGGCCTCCTCCCACCTCCTCAGAGCCTCCTCAAACAGATCCATACCTGGACACATACACAGACACACACAAGACTCTCAAAGTAAGCAACGATTGAAGAGTTTTTTTCCCCCAAATAAAATACATTTAGAAACGCTGAGATCCATCATTGTGTCTTGTGAGAATGAGTTTCTAGTTCACAGTTCAGTTCTGGGATAGATGTGAATCACACGGATAGATGGGATTTCTTTTGAGATCATACTTGTCATACATACAGTCATGATTCTTAGATACAGCGAGTGACTTAACTATGTTAAGCTTGTCTGTTCCTTGAACACACAAATGTTGTTTTAGCAAATATTAAGTGTTCTGCATCCCTGTAACAGGATGCAAAACACTAATATTTGCTAAAACAACATTTGTTAAAGTGCCATTTCTCTGCTCTGTGAAGCATCTTCTTCCTTCCCACATTCACAAACCCCTCCATGCTCTACACAGACGACTGCGTGTCGCCAGTCATATGGAAGGCCAATGAAGGAAATGGTGGTTGTTTTTGTACACATAGTCAGGCCCATAAATATTTGGACATTAACACAATTTTCATCATTTTGGCTCTGTACATCACCACAATGGACTTGAAATGAAACAATCAAGATGTGCTTTAAGTGCAGACTTAAAGACAATGTCCAAATATTTATGCATCTGTATTAAAAAAAACAAATCCACCTAAAGACTTTAATTTGAGTGTTCACGTGCAGCTTGCTTGGTTAATTACTGGTTGCCATGGTGAAAGCAGCTGATGCTGACCTTTCAAGAATCTTTGCCATTGTAAATTTCAATGACAACTTTAATGTGATTAATCTTGTGGCCCTACACAACTGTATGAATTACTTGCATGACTTAAATCATTATTTACAATTTACAAATAAAGCAGATTTAGTTGCCGTTTTTTTTGAGGACCTACCCATAATGTACAAGTTTTCTGGCGTGGTGACCGGTATGTTGACCACATTGCAGATGTCGTCGTCCCCTGGTCGGTCCCAGCAGGTGGATTCGTTAGCACAGGTGCAGCTACTCGATGAGTCAGCGCTTTTTACCTAGGAGAGTGACGGTAGGCAGACAGGTGGTTAGAACAAGTGAACTCAAAACACTGCAGTGAATAAGGGAAAAAAATTGACACCAAGTGAATAAAGTAAAGAAAAGGGCAAATCACTCAGGACAAACCACAGTTGTTGATGAGCATAAAACCGGATGTTCCGAACATTCAGTTACACAGCAGTTTCAAATGGAATTCTGGGACTTGAAGTCAATCATCAGAGAATCTCATGGATTTGCACTTTAAGCTAATTAACCATGAATAGGTATTGTAAATGTTACTTGACGTCTAATGTTAGACCTTTTCCAGAGCTTTGGGCCGATGCGTTTAGGTAATTGCTGTATGTCTTACCGAGTTGAGGCTCAGCAGGGACCCTGACAGTCTGCTGTTATGTCCTTTAAGAGGCGCTGGGCCAAGAGTGTAGGTCATCTTGGAGTTGAGGGAAAGGGTGATCTGCTGACTGGTGGTGTCTGGGTGACCAAGGGAGAGAGGCAGGTGAGCATACAGTAGATCAGGGGTCTCAGACTCACGGCCCGCGGGCCAATTGCGGCCCGTGGGACGATATTTTGAGGCCCTCTACTTGACATCAAAGTTTAGTGTTAGTGCGGCCCGCGAGTTTTTCTCACCCGCACCTGCGTGAGTCGTTGCCCTGGGCCAGGGGTCGGCAACCTTAATCACTCAAAGAGCCATTTAGACCCGTTTCCCACAGAAAAGAAAACATCAGGAGCCACAAAACCTAAAAAAGCATCTTATGAGGGACACGTTTTCTTTAGATTTTACAAGATCACCATCATCTTCAAATTTAGAATTACATTTCAAAAACCAACGAACTAAAATAAAATACATTTGAATGAAATAGTTGTGTTTTTACCGACCCGGTCGCGTCGCTCCGGGGGGGGCCGGCCCACGTGCACCCACGTGGGAACACGGACCGAGGAGGCTAACGCGTCTCACGCGACCCGACCCCACCGCCGGCCCGCCTCCGCCCGGTCCGTCGGGGAGGGACGGTATATCCTGTCACCCGGTGCAAATACGTGCTCTCTTCACCCAGCTCCGGTCATGTCTTTCTCAAAAGCTGCCTGGAGAGAAAGGGTGGCGACGAGCAGACAATTTCAGGAGAAGCGGGAGACGCAGGGGCATCCCGACGCGTCGTATATGCAGAGAAAGCAGGACGACGTCACACGTCGTTACTCAACTACACGTGCCGAGGAGTGTGCAAAATCCCAGCCGGAGGAGAGAGAGGACCGGGTCGCCAAACTTCAAACACGTCTCCTGAGGCGACGAGATGTTTTCAAGAAAGAAAGCGAAGAGAGCGACGCGGCGGTCGAAGCTACGCGGTGAGCGAGGCGATCGCTGAGGCGGGAAAGCCGTTCAAAGACGGCGAGTTCCTCAAAAAGTGCACGTTACAGGCTGCGAGCGGT
>OMKR01074049.1:5842-19667 GCA_900302355.1 Cyttopsis rosea
ACACACTTGCTTATCAAGAGACAAACCAGCCAGAGAGAACATGCTCAGCCACTGCTATGGGCTGTTACACATTTACATTACAATTTGGCCATCCCATTCAGGACATATTAGATTTCATCATCACTATCATCAGCCATGGCAGCGTCCAGAGTACGTGAGACCGCTGTGATAGGTTTGGAAATCAATACCCGACAGAATGGGTGCCTGACAATGTCGGAGGAACAAAAAAGAAATCCTTAATATTGTGCAAAACAAACAGAATCTCAATCTCTCTTGAAGGATGGTTACAGATGGGCGGCCAAATGCACGCCGACAGGCAAAATCCATGCATACAGATGTTTGGATTATAAAGGTCCTTCATCAAGCACCTTTTTTTTGACTGATCTCTCCCGCAATCTCACACAGCAAATCAAAACAGCGATCAGCTGGAATACTGCTGGCTCATGCATAAGTAAAGCCCCCCCCCACCTTGGCCCTGATGTGGGTTCACACACCTGATCACACAGACACAGACACACACACAGGCGCAAGCGCGATTGGGACCACCTCTGAGCGCCGTTCGCAGGCATGATTTATTGATGTATGAGAGAACATACAGGGAGCACACGATAAATTGCCGGTGACATATGCATTCCGTCCCCATGGGGAGGTGAAGAGCAAACTAAAACTAAAAGCCACGGCCGCCAGACACTTTGCCAGTCAATGCCATGGAGCTCATTGGCCTTTCTTGACCCCCTTTAGGTCTGGAGGTGTCAGGGGCGATACAATAGTTAATCAGTATGCTTTTGAACCTGAAAAATCCCACTATAATGCGGTATCCATACAGCATATTTATGATTCATTCAAACTCGAAGGGCTGCTGAGATTCCCTCTCTCTCTCTCTCTTCTCTTTCCTTCTGGCTCTGTGATGCACTTGAGGACAGTGTGACTCACCAGCTGCTCTGATGAAACACAGTGACAACCGGCTGAATGACTTGATGACATGATTCAGTCTATTTTCTTTGGTTTAATGAGCATTTTTGAGTCCGGTCAATGTCAAAAGTAAGATCAAGTGGAGAAAACATTACCGCTGATACAAAACCAAGAACACATTCTCACGAGGCACTCGTGGACCAAACCCGGCGATTTAAATGAATCAGCTGACACCAAGCCGGTCTTAAATTAGCCCTCCATTCCTGCCGGAGAGCCGGAGCCAGAACTCTACATCAATGCATGCTGTTCCTGCCGACGAACCATTAATAGTGCAGTGATCATCATCGATTTCCCCCAGGTAATCATCATTTGTCACATTTTAGACATTGGAGGTTTAATGCAGCATCGCAAATGGCTTTCTGATTAATAGGAACAATGCCGCAAGGAGGCAGCAGCATGGAGCCCTTCTCACTAGATCTACTGCAACTCTGCCAAGAAAGGAACCCAGGACTTTGAAATACAGTATGGGTGTAGGGTGAATGCTGCACACAGTCGAAAACACTATTTTCAGGCTGAGATAGGAATGTCATTATTGTTACATAATCGTCTGCTTGCAATTATTTAAGCGGACTGCGATCCTTTTGTATAAATCATTAGATTCCACAATGTTTCTGTCCAAATGTCAAGGGAATTTTAAACCAAAGTTAGAAATGTGAATTTTATCTGCTTTTACATCATTTTGATTGAGGAAAATGAACTGTCTACCTGAACTTCTATGTTATGTTATGTTACCAATATTATTACTGTTATAAGATTACACTGTACTAGTCGCAGAATGTCACAATTATCACAATTATTATTATGACAATAATCTAATCGAATAGTTAGTAAACACGCACACCTTTGGTCGGAAAGTGAGAGCTACAAGCTACACCAGCTACAGGCTACACCAGCTATGAGCTACAGTGGCTAGCAGCTAAGCGGCTACAAGCTACAAACAAACCGACACGCTGCGTGCTGCTCCGACACAGCGGTGAGTATGGACTCGTGCTCCTTGTGCACCCTGCTCCTTGAGAGGTTGTCCCTGCTAGAGGGATGTGTCCATCAGTTAGAGCAGAGCAATTTGATAACTTTAGATGTGCCGGCCCGCTAGCCTGGTTAGTATTAGCCCTAAATGGCCTACTAGCCGTGGAGAGCATGTTGAGGTTTTGAGGTTCAGATTTGCCCCTTTAGCTAGTCCTACCTCAGCTAGTCCTCCTGGCTCCCGCGCCTTAGTCATAGCTGACTCCATCACCCGCCACATCAGGCTTAGAAGACCAGCCACAGTAGTGTGTTTACCTGGGGCCAGAGCACCCGACATTGAAAACATAGATAAATGTTTGATTCAAGCATGACATCTCACTCTAGAGAAGGTCGGGACAAAGGTGAGTAGAGAGACTGGTAGTACCACTTTAAAGGGTTCCCTGTCGTGCCTACAGTTCCTCAAAACCAGGCTCTAAACAATGCAATTTTACTAAAATTAATACCAGGGAGGGAATGGGGTGAAGGCTATGGAACCTGCCAAAATTATAAATAAATAAATAAATAAATAAATAAATAAATAAATAAATAAATAAATAAATGACTAACTAATAAATAAATGACTCAATAAATAAATGAATATGACATTAAATGTACCAAAAAATAAATGTAGGCATTAATTAATTGATAAAACGTGACATAAATTGATATTTATGTATTTATTTATGTATAAATGTATTTATATATGTATTGTTTTCCCTTTGTATTCCCCCCCCCTATTTATTTCCCCAAACTTATTTATTTATGTATTATTTTCTTTATACATTTTTTTATACATTTCTTTTTACATTTCTTCATGCATTTTGTCTTAATTATGCAAATGAGGGGGTGTTGCTTTCACAGCGCTCCAACTCCTCCAGTCTACCTGTCTTTTGTAGTAGCAGCTTCGATACCGGAGCTGTTCATGCAGTGGCGTCACTAGGGTTGGGGTCACCCAGTGCGGTAATAGTTGCGCCCCTTGTGCACTTGTTGGGGGGGGCGCTGAGACAGGAAATTCTCTGCTGCGATTCTCCACTCCCAAGAGTCTCACCCCCCGGAACCCCCCCTCATAACACCAGTGTGTTCATGTCCAGTTTTGCAATCAGACTCAGAAAAGTCAGGTAAAGGAGAGGAAGTGTTTGAAAAGGAGCGGGTAGAGGGCTGTAATGGTGGGGTCAGCTAGATGCTCGGTGTCTATGGAAAGCCATAGTAGTCGGAGCTGCTACGAGAGACGGTAGACTGGAGGAGTTGGAGCGCTGTGAAAGCAACGCCTCCTCATTTGCATAATGAATGTTGTTATGGCGACAACCCAAGTACCCGCTGGTGGACACCAGCGGTGAGGGAGGTGGTCAAGCTTAAAAAGGAGTCCTTCCGGGCTTGGTTATAGAAAAACTGCAGCTGCAGTGGTTGTGGAAGCGAAAGCTCGGGTGTAGGAGGAGTTTGGAGAGACCATGGAGAAGGACTTTGGGCTGGCCTCAAAGAGGTTCTGGCAGACGATCCGGTGGCTCAGGAGGGGAAAGCAGGACACCACCCAAGCTGTTATCAGCGAGGGTGGGGAAGTGCTGACCTTGACTGAGGATATTGACACTTTGAGGAACTCCTAAACCCGACTCATATGCCCTACGTGGAGGAGGCAGGGCCAGAGTGTTCTTGGGGATCAGAACCCATCTCCCTGGCAGAAGTCACTGAGGTAGTCAGGAAGCTACGCAGTGGCAAAGGGCCGGGAGTGGATGAGATCCGCCCAGAAATACTGAAGGCCCTGGATGTTGGGGGGCATGTCATGGTTGACGTGCCTTTTTAATGTGGTGTGGATGTCGGGAACAGTGCCAGGGGATTGACATACAGGGGTGGTCAACATTTTTAAAAAGGGGGACCGGAGGGTGTGTTCCAACTATCGAGGAATCACACTGCTCAGCCTCCCTGGTAAAGCCTATGCCAGGGTATTGGAAAGAAGGATCCAGCCGATAGTCGAACCTCGGATACTACCAACTCTTTATCAGGGATCCTTGAGGGGTCATGGGAATTCGCCAGATCAGTCTACATGTGCTTTGTAGACTTGGAAAAAGCCTATGACTGTGTGCCCCAAGGGGTTCTCTGGGAGGTAGTATGGGTGTATGGGATACCGGGGCCGCTGCTGTGTGCCATTCAGTCCCTACGTACAGTACAACCGGAGTGAAGTCAAATCCGTTCCCCGTGGGGGTTGGGCTCTGGCAGGGGTGCACCTTGTCCCCTATTCTGTTTGTGATTTTCATGGACAGGATATCAAGGCGTAGCCGAGGGCCAGAGTGTATCCAATTTGGGGGGTTGAGGTTGGGGGTTGAGCACATCCAAATCCGAGGCCATGGTACTCTCCCGGAAAAAGGTGGTCTGTTCCCTCTGAGTGGGGAGAGAGCAGCTCACCCAAGTGGAGAAGTTTAAGTATCTTGGGGTCGCATTCACGAGTGAGGGTAAGAGGGAGCATGAGATTGACAGACGAATTGGTGCAGCGTCTGCAGTAATGCAGGCACTGTACCGGTGGTGAAGAGAGAGCTGAGCCAAGAGGCAAAGCTTTCAATTTACCGGTCAATCTTCGTTCCAACCCTCACCTATAGTCATGAGCTCTGGGTCATGACCAAAAAAATAAGGTCCCGGATACAGCCGGCCGAAATGAGGTTCCTCCGCAGGGTGGCGGGGATCAGCCTTAGAGATAGGGTGAGGAGCTCAGCAATCCGGGAGGAGCTCAGAGTAGAACCGCTGCTCCAACTGGCTCGAGAGGAGCCAGTTGAGGTGGTTCGGGCATCTGTTAAGGATGCCCCCTGGGCGCCTCCCTTTGGTGGTGTACCAGGCACAGCCAACTGGGAGGAGACCCCAGGGCCGACCCAGGAGCCGCTGGAAGGACTATATCTCCCAGCTGGCATGGGAACGCCTCGGAATTCCCCAGGAAGCACTGGAGGAAGTTGCTCGGGAAAAGGACGTCTGGACCACCCTGTTATAACTGTTGCCTCCATGACCCGGACTTGAAGTGTTCCGTCAGGCATGGGGCGATATAGGGATGCACAGATTCTGACACCGACTCGTATTCGTAAAAAGGCTCCGAAACTCAAACCTGATACCAACATAATGTGATGTTGTTGTGTAGTTGACGCTCAAAATGGAGAGCAAAAGAAAGAAAATGTCAGCTGTTTCAAGGTAAACAAAGAAGATTAGATAAATTATTTATCTATCGCCTGACAATATTCCAAAACTGTGCAGACTGCGTATCTATCGCTGTCACTACAGCAGAGCATCTGCTCTGGTTGTTCATAGTGCACAAGCTTTGCTCATGATGAAAGGTTAGACTGTTTTTTGAGACTCTCTGAAAGCCCTGAAAAGCACCCGGCAGCGCTGTCCACAGCCCCGCCGGGTCACAGCAGGCCAGAAACCACCCGGCACCAGGGGCAAGCCGCCAAGACCCGAACACAGCCGGCAGGGGGCCCACTCGGTCGCCCCCCGGCCAACCACACCCCCACTCCAACCCACCAGCATCCCGCCACCCCAGAAACCCCAGAGCTGCTACTTCTGTAGAAATGTTTAAATCAAGACTTAAGACCATTTTTACAGTCTTGCATTTGGTTAACCACACCCGTCCTGTTAACTTGCCTCTCTCCCTGCCTTCACCCCTTAGCACTGGTACATGATGGGGTTCTTCCAAATATCTGTGAGCTACTTAGGGACCAAGCTCCCCCTCCATCTCTACCAGGTGGTAAGAAGGGAGACGGGGAGTGGAGGGAAGCCCAGACGGGTGGGGGAGTGGCGTGGCGTAGTCCTGGCCACCACATTCTGTACTCCACTTCCTGTATGCTCCGGAGGAAGAAAACGGATGTCTCACGTGTGCAATTTAGGGATATTAACCCACTGTGTTCTACCGCCCTCCTTCTGTGGCCTTTTCAAGGTTTCTTCCTTTTTTCCCCAAAGGGTTTTCTGGGCGTTTTTCCTTGGGGTTCAGACTACGGGATGCCGTTGATTTCTATGTGAAATGTGGGTTAGTGAAGTCCTTTGAGACTGTATTGTGATTAAGGGCTGTATAAATAAACTTGACTCCAAATAGTTAGTAAAATGTTTTGCTATGTTATGTCGCATTTGAAGGATATTTCCTATACTTATTTTTGTTACAGAAGTTACATGAATGCACATAGCCTGGCAAGGTAGCATCATGTGACCAACCCAACAAGTGCACCTCCGGTTGCCATGGTAACGTTAAACATGCACATCATGCATTCTCGGGCAATAGGGTCAACTGGGAACATTAGTAAAAAACAACAGTACAAAAAAAAGAAACAACCAAAGATTATATCAGTGGGCTGTCAGTGCTACAAATTCATTTTCCATTTGTTTTTGTTTTGCTCTCCCTGACTAATTATGGGATATACTACAAGGAACCATCCACCATCATGTTTCCTTTAACATTTCCCTAAAACGAAGTAACATAACGAGTACGGATCCTACGCTTTCTACTGCAATGAGTCAGTCCTACACCATGTTGGGGAGTAGTGAACTACATGTAATTACTCTAGTAGTTTAACTACATTTTGCAGTAGCTTGCTGGTAGTTCAACTACATTCATATTTGCATAGTGATTCAAGTAGTTAAATTACTTTTTTGCCATTTTTTGTGTAGTTAACTACTGAAACGACAAACTACTTACTATTGATGAATAATGCCATGGACACACTACACGACTTTCAAAGTCATCAGATCGCTGTACTGTTCACACTACACAACTTTCTGTCTTGTGATCGGGAATCTTCAGTCCTTGTGGTTGCACACTACATGACTGATTGGCGACAGGGGGTCACACATTACTAGATCACCAGGAGGAATCCTGTCCGGTCTCCAAACTACGTTTTGTCACGAAAACACAGACGAGAAGCGACGCGGGAAATTATGCGATACCATGCGCGGGGCAGGATGTTTTTCTTCCAAAATGGATGTCGGCAAGAAACGAGCGGTCCAAGTTGTTTGTGCGCTGATTTGCAGCAAAAAAAACAAGGAAGAAAGAGAAAAGAATATGGGATATATGCTGAGATATATAAAGAATATAATATACAGTATGCTCCGATGCACTTCCATCTCTCCTTTCTCGACTCCCACCCCCATCCCGCGTCTGCTTTCATTGGCTGCAGCTCGTTGCATCGACATCGACACGACCAGATATTTAGCCTGTTAGATATCGCTCTCTCTTTTCTGTTTTAGTTGTGAATTGTATTTGTAAAACTAAACTATAATATATTAGGTGTCAATTAGTCATAAGTATTGATTATTGCTATGTATTAAGAAATGTTGTTGCTCTGGCTAACTGAGTAACCCTGTTTGGTGCAACACCTGGACTGTCTGGAAGGCAGGTGTCTGACTGATGGACATTGTAGACAAAACCAAAGCTGACATTCCTTGCACCTTCCCATGAATAGTGGGAATATTATATTATTTTGGTTTACGTATAACCTGTGAACAATTGGGCACTTTTTGCAATAAACTCAATTGAATGGCATTTTTTGCGGCCATGTGATTTTTTTGAATTATACAGTATTTTGTTATAATTTCGTTTCACATGTACATTGTCAATTTGAAATTAATTTTACAAAGTAGTTTGAACTACTCTTTTCTAAGTAGCTTTAGTTCACCAAATTTGCTGTAGTCTAACGTCTTCCAGTGTGAAGTAATTGGTATCTTGCAAAGTTATGCTTTCAAATTAGCTTCCCCAACACTGGTCCAACAGTGATGCATGAAAGTCGGTGGCTGCAGCCAGGCACACAGGCATTCACTGACTCTCGACTCTCGAACGAATAAAGCCGAGGCCTGCAAGTCACACGTGCGCCTCATACAGCCCACCTATGTGCACAACAAGCTGCTTAAGTTGCTATTCGGTGAGTGGGCGAGAGAGAGAGAGAGAGAGAGAGAGAGAGAGAGAGAGAGAATCAGTGAAACATAATTGTGACCAAATTAAATGATTCCTGTGAGAATTCCATCCGCAACTCAGAGCCAAACAGATTCTTCTGACTCTCGTTCACCGTTCACCGCAAGTCCTCCCTCGCTCACCGCGCCTTACACCAGCTGAATCAAACCAACGACGGGTCGGCAAAATTGAACAAATCTTTTCACCGAGTGACTCGTCAAGAACCGAGTCTCAAAAAGAAGCCGAACATTTCATCCTCCTCCGGTCCCAGGAAGTCGAGTTCAGAGTTGGTGTAGCTCCGCAGCGTCCACCCTGGACGGCAGTCTGCAAGGCAGTGCGGGGCTTTGGGCTTCAGCATTAGCGGTTATGGATCTCTAAACCTCTCTGGGGCCTAAAACCTAAGCTTATACTTTGCTAAAGCATCCTCTTCAGCTGTATCTCATCTGTGCCTCTGTGTTGAGGGGTCAAAGGTCATGCTGCTTTGTCTGTTCAGCACACTGCGGATGGAACAGAGGTCCAGAGGAAGAAGCGGTTCCAGCTTCCCATTAACTCTCCATGTGCTAGAGTTCATCTAAGTTAAGGTCTGCGCCTGGTTCATCACTTTTCTTTCACTTTTGTTTACACATGCACCACCCAGTCAGTTATAGAATCCTCTAGAGCACACTATCTCTTTACAGGCATTTACAGGGAAAAAAGCAGCTATTTGTTTATTGATCTTGCTCGAATTATTAGTGGTTTCCATTGGAGTAGAGAGAATGTTTTCTCTCCTAAGCTGGTTTTGTTGTTTTTTAAGAGTTTGTCTGTATGTCTTTTTAGGCCAAGAAATCTCAATTTTATGACTAAAATCTCTTTGTAATATGCTATGCAAAATAATTCACCAGACGAAAAAAGTCAGAGGAAGAGACAGAGAAAGATAGATTTAAAAAAAAAAAAAAAGTGAAAAGGCAAAGAGAGGCTTATGTGCAGCTCTACAAAGAATCCTGGCTGTATATATTTAGGCAGTCAGGAAGGACTTAGAAATCAATTTGAGAGAGAAAAAAAGAGCTTTTTCCAAAACTCTCTTGAATATATTATATAATGAAAATAAGCTTTGGGAATCAGAATGGGTCACAGGGTTGGAAATATTCAAGGTTGAAGTTGATCTGACATTTTTTTTCTTCTACGGACGGTAGAAGGAAAGTTTGGGCCGAAATGAATTCAGACGCTATAAATTGAGAACGACGTACATCTTAAATGATAAAATCCATTCTGGAAACCCATCAGTAAGCATTGGATGACCTGTTCAAGTATACGTTGAAATTGGCTAAATATTTAGACGTGGTCAGTCCAATTATGGCCGGATGCCACTTGGAAAACGACATTTTGAAAATCAGTTTAAAGTTTTGAGAGCATGTTTTTAAAATGCCATGAAATAAATAAAAAGAGAGTAGCATTATTTCTCTATAGAATATTATAGTAATAGGCAATAATGATTAAGTAATAGGACTACTGTAAGTAAAAATAGATATAGAATTTTTTATATTGAAAATTTTTTAAATATGCATGAGATCTTAGAATTAACAAAATTAATTGTAAAAATAGAAATACAAAAGAAAAGATAATTGGCAATAAAAATCGAAATCCAAATAAATAAATCTAAAAATGTACAAAAAACCCCCAAAAAAGCTGTGTATCAACAATGACGGTATTCATCAATTGGTTGTTAAGGCAATTACAATCGAATGAACAATTCCTAAAAGAACACGCAGGTTACAAACAACACACGATAGCTACTGTGACATTGGACGGTTCGGCACCTGGTGTTTGTTTTATCCCACTGCTGCTCCTATGAATATTTAGTTCAGAGTAAGAACGTAGAGCAAACACAAGCGTCAAAGCGCTCGCTCACCTTCTGGCCCTCTCAAGCACAATGTCTCCTCATTTCTCCAACTTTCCATGAATTATTCATGGTGACGGAGATAAGGAATTATGTAAAAGAAGCAGCACACCCATCTCTATCTTCAGGAATAGTTAATCAGAGCCGACTAAAGGGAGCCGATAATTCCACCGAGTATGCGGCCGGTGTGGTTTCTCAAAGTTACTTTTCGGCTTTGTCAAGCGCTGCGCACACAGTCCAGGTGGGGAGCCGGGGCTGCGGTGTTTATTGCCTCATTGTGGACGGTTAGTTTTAACACTTTAAAAGGACAAACAGAAGATTTAGGGCCACTTAAAATACACAGATCCAATCGACAGAAAGGATTTCAGCATTTAGCCCGCTCATTGGATATGGAGGGGGCAGATAGATCAGCTGTGAGGGGAAAAATGAGGATATTATTCACATATTACTCTATGAAGAGTAGAGGAAAATAAAGAGGCTTATGGCATTGAACACTATTTGATAACTGATAATAACACAGTCTCCTGGTAGCTTCCATGTGTGAGTTTATGGAACTTTAACTTGGCAAGGAGACCTGCAAAGCAACATTACGATTGTATATTTACCAAAATATCAAGTAGAAGTACTACACGGTCTTGACTACCATAGTGTTACTTCGTTATACTTACTTCGGTACAAACAGGAGGAAAAATGGTTAAACGTTGACCTCCATCATTTGGTATTATCCCTGGGATTTACTGCTCTACAGTAATGAGATTGATTGTTTTGACCTACAGAGGTTCTGCTCGATTCTGCTGAGTCAGCACTTCCTAAAGTTATTCTAACTCTGTATTAGATAAGCGCTCTGCCTCCAAAAAAGGTAACGGACGCTAGAAAAAAGTCACACTCCTCTCCAGGCTTCAAAATGTAAGCAAACAGCTCAACGTCGCCGCACGACTTCAAATCGAATCTCATGCTTTGCGTATCTATAGTAAAACCAGCTCGAACCTGGCCGGCCGTCACTCCGGTGTTACAACAACCCGGAAAGAGAAAAAAAACGGCTGTATGCGGCGAGTCCTGGGGGAACTCTCACACCCCGGGCGGAACGACGAGGCGGCCAGCGACGCCACGGACACGGGTGTGAATGGAGACTCGTCCCGACACTCTGGCCTTTAGATGTGAGGCCGCATGGGAGCGCAGGCCTCGCAGGTCAGTCATGAAGGATCCTCATTGAGAACCATGTGTTCAGATGCAGGATGTGCAAAGACCGGTACGATCGGTCGTTTGGAACTTGAGGAGCTTAACCTTCCGTGTCATCTTCCAAACAAAACTAGAAAACCGTGAGTCATCGGCAGGTGGGGCATCAATAATTTACAGAACAGGCTCTTTCTTTACATTTCCAAAAATAATGACAGGTCAGGATATTCTCCTGGTAAAAGGCTGGAAAACAAGTGCAAGTACGGCATGCTTAGGTCTCAGACCATTAAGGTTTTTGAACTAAGTGCAAGAATGTTTCATCCATGACTCATCTTTCTTTAAAAAATTCTGAAAATAAAATCTTTCTGCCCTACAAGGCTTGTACTTCACATACTTTATTTTGATGACGGTTGGTCACGGCTTAGTGTCACTTGACTTCTGAACAACCCTGTTCTCTCCGGTACGTCTGCTCCTGCCACCTACTCCTTCCTGACTGAGCTGCGTGTATTTCTGGATAATTAAAAGTGTGAGTCCACGTTGGCACGTCCTGCAGTGAAACCTGAAGGCTCATGGGAAACAAAAGGCTCACTGTTTTACTGTTTCCCTCTTCTGCTGGATATACAGCAGCTGTAGAAATGTTCCACACTGCAGCAAACGGACAATAGCCATTAAAATGTATCTTTCATAGGCCAATATTTCTATCGATCGATATTTTCAAGTGTGTAGAAGAAATATGTAGATCTGTACAAATGTCCGTTCTTGCTGCAAACTCGTTGTTGTCACCTTTCACGGTCCAAGTTCAGGTTTGCATCGAGCCAAGAACGCCGAAAATGCCCTGATGTGTTCTCACTCAACCCAACATATTGAGGTTGGTATTCATTTCTGCAATGATGCCAAAACGGAGGGAAACCCAAACCCGAGTCAGTTCTGAAGTTACTCTAAGGACAAACCTTCCAAGAACACACAAGTCACAAACACAAAACATAAAAGTCTGTTTTGGAGTATTCTGGTATTGATAAACCCCCAATAATTAAAGCTGCAAGGTGCCATGACTCCTGTTGGTTCCCCTGTTCTCCTCATGACGGATGATTGTTTTCACTCGTGTTTCTACTGCATCAGAATGTTTTCAACTGATCCGGTATTGAGAGCACAGCTTCAGCCGCCTGCCCTTGCTCACTCTTAAGTTTGCTCCCTGTTCTCTGTGTTCCTCCGCTCAAGAGAGTCGCCCTGTTTGTTCCCTCCTCTGAAATTAAGGTATTCTGAGTTTCCTGACTTCTTGTCTCCTCGTATCTGCCTCTGGCTCCAGTTACTGCCAGCCTCACACAAGCTCGGCGAAAAGAAAAATGTTGTTCCGTTACGCAGGGCGTAGATATATGCTTCATCTTGGGTGTTATCATAGATAATTTTGTCAAGAAAACATACAATTATTTGATTATTTCGATCATTGTGTCCCACCCCTACTATCCGACATGTAAAATGAAACATGAAGAGAGTGTTAGTGACCCAGTCTGGCCTGTCCACCCGTTCTCACCTTCTCATCGGCTTCAAATTCCTTCTTGAGCAGCTTTCAAGGGGCCTAACGCCCAATCTTTTACAAGTCCTATTGAGCGGCCCCATCAGCTCATACGTCCTTCTTGGACCCTCTGGGAGCTGACAACACACGACACGACTAGCAGCTTGGAGAGCGCTGCGTCGCCTTTTAAGTGAAACCTACGAAGCAGAGCGAGGCGACCACACAGAAAGGAGCGAGGGAACCACCCAATCACCCGTCTATCTAGCTCGTTAACAATTTTTTCCGCAGTGAAGTAAATCCATATGCTACTACCGTTTAACAAGATTGACCTTACTAAGTTAACTAAACCAAATGATAAACATATGAAATGGACAGGCAGAGGCCACTTTTTCTGGCTCTGACATGGCTGCAGTTATCCAGAGACATCCACGTTGTCCTCCTTTCTTCCTTCCTTCCTTCCTCCTGATTCCAACTGTAACCTTGTTGTCATCATCACAGCGAGCCCTGTGAACCCTCTGATTGGACAACGTGAAGAACCATAATGGCGTGGGGGTGACTTTTTGCGAGGTCCAAATGACAAAAAGCCACTCCCAGCTTCTAGACTGCACCCGGTCTTATACAGCCCTTACCTATCCATCGAAGAGTTCAAAAGATTTGATATTTTTAGGCATAACATTCGTGGCATACATTTTACATATAAACATTGCATTTATGCTTTAAATGTGAATAAAAGTGGTATTACTTTGGGGAGATGATGGTGTTTGACAATACAGTACATTCAGTGGGACCAACGGGAACAATCCAAAACCCAGTGGCAGGTTTACATCACAGTTTTGATGCCAAAGCAAACCATTACAGAGCTTTCTTCTGGGTTGTCACTGATACACTATTTGGGGTTGTTATTATTAAATTAAATAATAACAAAAATAATAATAATAATAATAATAATAATAACGATATAAATAAATAAATAATAATAATAATAATCATCATTATGATGATTATGATGGTGATGATGATTATTATTATGATAATCATAATTATAGTAATGATAATAATAATAATAATAATAATAATAAATAAATAAATAGTAATAATAATCATTATTATTATTATTATTATTATTATTATCATTACTATAATTATGATTATCATAATAATAATAATAATAATAATTAATTAATAAATAATAATAATAATTATTATTATTATTATTATTATTATTATTATATTAATAATAATAATAATAATAACCTTTATTTGTATAGCACCTTTCACACACGGCATGTAACTCAAGTTACTCAAGTCAAGCCAAATGCATTTACAAAGTAGAATAATAAAATTATTAAGAGAATGAAATAAATTAAAAACAGGGTAA
>OMKR01074050.1:0-13932 GCA_900302355.1 Cyttopsis rosea
TACACTTCCTCAAGGATTGTCAATTTGCGTAATGGATTTCTTCAGCTCGCTTTCCTCGTTTGGTCTGTTTAGGGTGGAGAAGCAGTGTTTCAGTAAGGACTCATGTGGGGATCATATTAGATCCAAACGCTGATCTTCAGGGTCTTAATTGTCTTCAGAGGGTGGCTGTATGTTTTGCCCGTTTGAAATTAAACCATCAAATATATTTTATTTGAAATTAGGTTAGATGTATGATGAGTATCATAAGTTAGTAGGATTTAGTCCGGAACAAAATTACTCAGGACTTACACGCTAGACAACATGATTTTGGACATTTTCAGCGACTCAAGGTTCTTTCTGAAGGTGTTGAATATATAACCACCAACAAAGAACAACAATAAGTAGAGGCAGAGTTCACAAGACTCAAACGGAAACAAACACATAACTGCCATCAAGTTACGTTTTAACAGCAGAGGTTGTCAAGACTTTTCTGAACCAGCCCCATGTCAGAGAACTGTCCCCATAGCGTGAAGATAGATAGATAGATCTAGATCTAGTGATGGATCTAGAGATAGATAGACAGATAGATCTATCGATCTATAGATAAATTGATAGATCTAGAGATCGATAGATAGATAGATCTAGATCTAGTGATAGATCTAGAGATAGATAGATAGATATAGAGATAGATAGATCTATCGATCTATAGATAAATTGATAGATCTAGAGATCGGTAGATAGATAGATCTATAGATCTCTAGATAGATAGATCTCTAGATCTATAGACAGATAGATCTATAGATCTATCTGTCTATAGATAGATCTATGTCTATAGATAGATAAATCTATAGACAGATAGATCTATAGATCTATAGATAGATAGATAGATAATAAAGTAATAACAATAAAAAAGGATAAATGTCAATAGGCAATACATCTCCATATTAACAATTCGCAGTCAAAATATAGGAAATTGTGCAACATAGACAAAGTACAATATAATATAGATCTAGTATAGCAATTTCAACAGACCTTACTGTTCTTCATCATGTTTCCCAGACTTATGGGATGTCTTTCCAGATGATTGGTGCGAATGCAGTACCTGATCTACTTCTACTGGGAGCTAATTTCATCTCATCTGGTGTGTTACTGGGAGCTAACTGGACCCCGCTCTGGTCAGTCTGGTGGTCGAATAAAACCCAAATTGAGATCTTAGTTCGACGGCTCCGTTGTGATGCCGTTCACGTCCCTTTGTGTCAATGAGAAGGTACACGGATGGGTGACCGAACCTCTGATCGCGCCTACCTGAGGTGATGTCTTGGTTGGCAGCGCAGCTCCGCTAGGCTTCAATGTTGACAGTTTCGCTCTCAGCTGGTAAGAGAAACCACTTCCGGGAAATGTGCGCATGCGCAGTGGCTGCCGCATTGTCACTATAACCGCAGAGAGGTGGGGGTTCAATATTACAGAACGATCTGATATCTTTTATTTTTTATTTTTTATTTTTTTTTACAAATATGAATCAGATTCATAGTATTTATGTTGAAGACAATATAGTTTCAATAAAGGCAGTAATATCAAGGTAAAAGAAGAAAAATGAAGGTTTCATTTTTACATATTTTCATTCATTCATACGGACGCTTGCCAAAATAAATTAAAAAGTAATTTAAATGTGGTTCGTTTGGCATGAACAAACACAAACATACACAAACTGAACACAAAATAACAAGACTATTATGAAGATTATTATTATTATTATTATTATTATTATAAGGTTCGTTTATAACGCCCTTTGAGACTATTGTGATTAAGGACTATATAAATAACCTTGACTTGACTTAAAATAAATATAAATAAATAAATAAATAAATAAATAAATAAATGTAGTTTTATATATATATAGTTCAAACCATTTCATCCATTTAATTTTTGGAGTGAACAAGCGTTTATTTACTACAGTATATTTGCAGTTCTAACAGATTATAACATATCAACACAGAAAGAGATAAGAGAAAAGAAATACAAAAAAAGACAGAAAAATGGAACTGAAAAGGTCACCAGGAAAGAAATGGATCATGTCGGCATCGACCAGTGGATAAGGCGCTGCCGGCTCAAGTGCTCATCTGCACCTAACTTGTGGGTCAAATTGATACAGCGCCGAAGGGCTTGTCAGGAGCTGATTTTTAGGCTGGACTGGCTCAGTCTGCCTGTGTCTCATTTGCAGCGATGAAGTCAGCCAGTAGAGGGTTTTAATTGAAATTGATTCTGTTTTTTCACAGAGGAAACTGCAGTAACAGATAGGCAAGGTGCATAAATGCTTCCAATGTGTAAATCTTCCACTGTGTCCTAATGGGTTTTGAAGTCTGAAGGCTCATGAGTGTGGACTGTATTCTAGCAATATATCATTGTTTCTCTCTTCTGACAAAATATCTGACGAAATATCTGCACAGACACACACAGGATGATGTACAGTATGTACCAAACACACACACAACACATCAACTGCCTTTCTTCTTTGTCATTTCCACATAGATTTTATTCTGCTTAATTTACGGCGAACACCACCTAATGAGGGTGTTATTTTCACATCCAATGTTGTTTCCACTTCCTTCCCTTTCTCATTTGTCTGTCTATTTCCTCCACATCTCTTCGTATCTCCCTCTCTAGGCCTCTCTCTTTAGCGTGACTATTCACTGCCTGTGTAGGTGTGTATGAGTGGAAAATTGCATTTTTATTTGGCCTTAAAGTGGGAACCTATTGGTGATGGCGTTGGAGCGGAGCTGTGTGTGGAGGCTTGTCCTTCGCCATCAGGCCCAGATTGACTGAGCGCAATTGTCCAGGCTGTTTGTGTGCACCTCTAATTGAATTGAACCAGACCAATTGAACCCCAAGCTGCCTTCAATTGAGTTGGATGTGGAGGTGAGTGTATTTATCACATTTCCGTCATGCTGAAAAGAAGGCCACTTTCTCTTCGTCACAGGCAGCGCCAACACACCCCCTCGAGGCGGTTCGCCATGGCAAATATCAATGCCGCCGGGTTAAGAAAACAGTGGACGTGTGTGCTGTTGCCGGAGCCGCGTCGGCATCGGCACCACCGCGTTCCCCATGCTTCAGCGAGCTCAACACAGTTTTCCGTTTAAACCGCTCTTTCTTCATCGCTTAAGGTCTTGTCACTCTTAATCCCCTACATGCCCCTGTGGTAGGGACTCAGCAGCTGGATCCCTGTAGTCCAAAAGTGGTCGAGCACTTTCTTTCCCTTTTGCTGTGGGAGAATTTGCACCGATAAAATCAATGTTTCAGAAGTTCACCTTTACTGTGGCTCCCTCTTAAATTGTCTCCTCTTTCTTCAGTGAAAAACAAAAAGCATCAGGGTTTACTATTAATGGATCTGGTTAGGATGCCCTGTAGTCAAGGAAACAATTTGAAATAGATGTCCTATGTAGGAAGTGCTCCACGCGGTAAGGGGGACTTGGATGTATGATGCAAGCGAATGAAAAGGTGAATCTAAAGGGCTGATATTAATGATACAACACTCAAAGAAGGACTGACTCCATTATGAGTTGTGGTGATTCCACCATGTGCACAAACCTTATGTGTTTTGAAATCCGACGTAAGTCTCGTCCTTGGCAGCTATTAAGATGTGGGAGATTTACAGAGTGATTCGTGGTAGCTGGCTCAGTCATAGGGCATTACACAAACTAGCCTACTCTCAGTCCGCGTGTGGGAGCCTGGCTCCAGCATAATGCATCTTGCACAACAGGAAAAGTGCTTTAAAATCAATGTCTGACAGAGTTAAATTATTTGTTACGTAGCTGTTTTTGTGTTAAGCAATTGCAAATGAGGCGGTTGGGGGTCTAATCTTCTTTAAATAATGGGTATTTCACCTTTGAATCATAATCCTTACATCTATATACTATATATATATTTTTTGTTTCAATTTTGTTTCATTTTCATTCACATTTCATTAACAATTTAGACTTATTCTGTTATATGCTAAGTTGTAATGCAATCATTTATGTTTGATATATTACTATACTGTATTTCAAATGTTACTGTGGCCTTCCTTTTCTGATATGCAAATTTCCAGTGCACCAACCCATCGAGAGCCCTTTTTTTCCACTAAATGCAATAGTGTGTTTGTGTTACTGACAGGCTACATGAACAATTAATTTGATTGACGTTTGTGAGGTCTGCACATTCTGTGCTACATCTGTAGACGATTATATCCCTCAGACTTAACAAACAGCGTCTCTATTGGCGGCGTTTATCTTACCCTATACAAATGAGCTAATTAATGAAAGAATAATTACCCTACGCTAATTAGCAAGCCATCAAAAATTGCTGAAAGTGCATTTCCCTGTCTTGGACAGCAGTCTTCACACCTCAAGACAATTTGGTGTGTACTTTCCCCTTGTGGATCTGTGAGAGGCTTACACATCCGCTTAACATTGATTTTATATTCTCCAATGTCACGTGCATGCTATGATGGTCATGGTTGTAATCCTGTTGGCTGAATATGTTCAGCTGTGAAAGAAGATTAAGAAGAGAATGTGTTTTCTTAGCCAGATATCCCCTATGGCCGGGGTTATCTAAGCCAGCGCTCTTAAACATATGTCCACCACCACCACTGTTGTTCTTATGGATGAACTGGGGCTGCTTTACAGTCAAGTCCACCATCTCGAGGTTTCTGTGGGAAACTCAAATACAGTTCATCTTTAATTGTTTCTCAGGTGTAACCAGGGTGACCGTTATACAGTAAATGCACTGTGTACGATTACCATTTTATTTTGGAAAAAAGAAATTGTTATGGGATACTGAATTCTGTTGTGTATTATAATGCTATTATATGGATCAGATACATTTCAACAGAAAAGAAAATCACTTTTTTTGTGACCCTATGAAGCTGTTCAAAGCACTTTGCTGTGTTTGGTTCTGAAATATGCCCTGGAAAAGAGCAAGCAAACCTGCTGTGTGTGTGTGTGTGTGTGTGTGTGTGTGTGTGTGTGTGTGTGTGTGTGTGTGTGTGTGTGTGTGTGTGTGTGTGTGTGTGTGTCTTTCAGCAGCTACAGTGTCCTTAAACAGTGCCCGTGATCCGTAACTTACACAGGTGGTGTAAAACTGGCAAGCGCCTCTTAAAACTACACCCTCAAGCAGTTGTTATTTTCAGTCTTTTCTCAGCATGGCACTCTGGCTCTAATGCCACAAAAGTTGGTGGATCCCCAAATTAATTTTAAATGACATTATTGCTGCTGTACATGTCTATCAATGCAACACAGTAGGAAATTCAAAGGATGGCAGGTTTCCTTCAACTGTTGGTTATTGCTCGGTAGAGTTAAAATACTGACCAGTCACGAATAATTTTTGGTGAGGCCTGTAACTTGAATTTGTGAGTTTCATAAAATCTAAATGAAGGGAAGATTCACAGTAAACGCAGTGCAGGCCTTCTGTTGTCAGAATTGTTTGGACAAAATGCTCTTTCAAGAAGTCTCTGGGATGCCGGATGATGCAGCATTACTCCAGTTGCATTGTTGGTAAAAAAAAAATAAAGACTCCTAAGCTGAAGTAAATCACAGTAATGGTTTGCAGGTTTTAATGGAGGAATAGTCACCAAATTACACATCGAATACAGTCCCATTTGCTTAATAAGATAATGACAGCTATTGTGTACAACAGCTATACTAATGATAGGATTACAGTCCTTCCTAATCAAATCAATCGGGGCATTTCCCTTTCCGCAGTTAATGGAATTTATCTAATTAGCGGTTGTTAATGAAGCAGAGAATCCCAAATGACTTCACTGTAACTGGTGCAAAGGAACATGGCGACGATGATGAAGATATTACCGAGTTACTTTGATTTTGATCAATTAACCAAAATTACTCTAAACACAGTTTTCCTCCAATTTCTATGTTGAATAAGTCAATGTATCCATTGATGTATATCATGTGTGTGGGTATTTATGTATTTATGTATGAAAGGAAGGAGGCAATAGCTTCCCATTGAACGCATCCTAAAGATTTGGAACAATGAGCAGCCATTGTACAGCAACCGGGGCTCAACTCCAGTTTTAGAATACATTTTTGGTGCATTCAAGCATTATTTGGTATGGGCGGAACCCATTGACTGTCTATGAAATGGACAGTGTATAAATATAAATAAAAATTCTGACAAATTAATACTGGGAGAGATGAGAAATTGGTCAAGTTACATTAAACATTTGAGCATATATTGAATGTATAGTTTAAGGCATGGCCTCCATTCATTTGCATCGGTGTGGACGAGGCTAAAAAGTTGTTCTGGAAGCAGCCACCAGAGGCATGACAACATATTGTGGCTTCTATTTTCCAAATCAGCCACGCACGCTTCGAGGTCACCCCACATGGAAGGCCCCCAAGCCAGCCCACCGGGCCCCGTGCAGCTTTGAACCCACGGCGGTTTACTGAGCGGCAACAGCGCTAACCAGTGAGATAGAGGTGAGGAGAGCAAGGAGACCTCCAACTCCAAAAAAGATGTGACAAAAAGCGAGAGAAAAAGAGAACAGGAAGAATAAAAGAACATAAAAGAAAAAGAGAGCGCATAATGCAGTGTAGACACAGAGGCTTTAATCCGTAGCACAGGAAGCAGATGAAACTCTGTGCAGCCTGCAGCCATTATGCAAACATGAGCTCTGTGCTCTGTGAAATGAACACACCTTTTTTTTCTTCTTTAAAGGATACACCTCCACTCACTCGTTCTGGTTGGTGTTTTTGGAAGGCCAAACTGGCCAGAGACTTAAGATATCCTGCGTTAACCAGCCGCAGTCAACAGTCAATAACACGGCGCGTACTCATCCCCTTGTCGCCCGGCGGACACGGTGGCCTACCGGTGGCCAAAAGGAGGGAACAAAGTGTATCTCGTGCACACAAACGGGAGAATTAGCTGATAAAACGTAGTGACTGAAATGTACTGTATTTGATGCTCATCGCTGGAACCAAATGAATCACTCGCACATATATCGCACAGAAAAGGGGGAATAAATTATGCTACAAAAGAGGAAAATGTACGACACTGTTCACAAAAAATTATATTTTATTATTTATATATAGTACATTTTGGCTTCAATACATTCGCTAGACTTGGCTGCAGCGACTGTTCCCTTCCTGTTTACTGTTGTTCTGTTCGCGTCCCTGTTTGTCCCGTCGTTTACGGCGGTTTACGGCGGTTTACGGCGGTTTACGGTTTAATCAACGGGAGGTCGGGGTGTAACAAGTTCAAGTTCTTTATCCTAAGGGACTTCTTTGTATCTCATGGTCTTGACTTCTTGTTTCTAAGACCCGGGTGAAATCGAAGACAACACAGCGTTGACTGAACTGTGTCCCACGAACTGTGACTTTGTCCGGTCGAGGAGGAGTCCAAGCTGCCGTTTTTACCAAACAGTTCATCTGCCGCTCCGTGGACATGGGTGATTTCAACACTTTGGAGGCGCATATGTTCACGGTTGGATTGGCTAATCCTCTCTTCTCTGTGTTGATTTACCGCTCACTTGGCCCAAATAATGGCTTTCTAACTGAATTTGCCAAGTTTTTATCTTCTGTGGCTGTAAAACTCGACAAAGTTATGATTGTTGGTGATTTCAATATACATGTTGATGATGCATCAGATAAGTTTGCTGCTGAGTTTTTTTTTAGCACAACTCAGTCCTTGAACTTAACGCAACATGTATCAGGGCCAACACACAATTGTGGTCATACTCTTTCACTTTGGATCTGATGTTCTATGTATCGGCGACTTATTTGAGATGGACCATAAATGGAGCATAGCGTTAGTTCAGGCAGGCCACAAAGTCAAGCTCAGCTCACAATCCCAGCTACACCAGCTGATAGCAGCTGATCTCAAGCCAGCCCACATCAGTGGGATCAGCTGATTCCCTTCTATGCATCCAATTTGCAAATCTCATACAAGGCACATTATTTAAGCTGTTTTAGCCTGCCTACCCTTGCTGCTGCTTTGAAACCCGCCTCCACCCCAGCTCCTCCTTTTCATGCTGTGCAGACTAATCAATGTAATTTCTGTTGTCATTGATGTCTGCTCTGTTCTGTACCCTAGGGGGGTCTTTGCTGCTGCTCTCCCTGCCTTAGGCTTTCCACGTATGGGCAGGGAAGTCCCAGAGCAGAGCCATACCGCCAAATATATCTTACTGCAAAGTGAAATAATAGTTTTCTTTGACTAAGTGGTCCTGACTGAAGTGTATGATTTTTGATACTGTTTTTAATGCTTGACATCTAAACACTAAGCTAAGGAGGTTCATTTTATTTATATACTATATATTTTTTGGAAGAATTTACAACCATTGTCTCCCAAATGCGTCCCTCCTCTAGTCCTCTTGACATTGTTCCAACCTCTCTTCTTAAAGATGTTTTCGGCTCTTCAGGCCCAAAAACACTCCATTGTCAATAGCTCTGTTAGCTCTGGCTGTGTGCCTGATTACTTTAAACATGCTTGTATTTAGCCACACTTAAAAGAGCCAAGCCTTGACCCATTGCTTCTCAGTAACTATAGACCTATATTCAAACTTCCATTCATTCCAAAAGTCCTGGAGAAAGTACAGTAGTATGTAAGCAACTCCTACATGTCCTGGACAACAATGATATCTTTGATAAGTTCCAGTCTGGTTTTTGTCTGAGGCACAGTAGGCAAAGCAGTAGGCACTGAAACTGCTCTTCTAAGGGTTTCTAATGACATACTAATGTATGCTAATGCTGGGGAATGTTCAGCTCTGTTTCTGCTTGACCTAAGTGCAGCTTTTGACACTATTAACCACTCGATTCTCCTTAGTAGGCTTCAGCAATGGGTGGGTATCACTGGGACTGCCCTTGACTGGTTTGCCTCCTACTTGTCAGATAGGAGTTTTTCTATTGGCTATTGATGATTATGTCTCCTCATCTGCTCTGCTGACTTGCGGTGTGCCCCAAGGTTCAATAATTGGTCCTATTATTTTCTCCCTGTACATGCTCCACCGTGGTTTCTTAATTAGTAGTTTTAAGTCTATTTCTTATCATTGTTATGCGTACGATACACAGCTGTACTTCTCATTCAAACCGAATGACCTTAGTAAGCTCTCTACCTTGCAGGACTGCTTAACGACCAGGACTGGATGTCATATAACTTCCTCCAGCTTAGCCCTGACTAAACAGAAGTCCTTATTATAGGCATATAATAAGCATTTCTGATAAAATACAGCAGAATATTTGGTGCTTTAGCAGCAAACATCAAGCGTCAAATAACGTCAAAAAACCTAGGAGTCTTCTTTGACCAACATATAAACTTTGAGTTGCATGTAAAGAAATGGTCCAATCCTGTTTCTTTCAACTAATAAACATTGCCAAAATCAAATCTGTATTTTCCTTTCAATATAAAAAAAAAATCATTCATGTTTTTGTCTCTTGATTATTGCATTGCACTGTTCACTACCCTCTACCCTCTTCTGTGTCTCGGCTCCAGTTTGTCCAAAATGCGGCCACTAGACTTTTAACTAAGACAACGTAGGTCACACATCACACCAGTGTTGGCTGCTCTACATTGGTTACCCAGTGACTGCAGAATTGAGTAAAACAATTATCTTAATCACCTATAAAGCACTACATGGGCTGGTCCCATTTTACATTTCTGAGTGATTTGTGTCCCCTGGCCACAGTGAAATCACTGAGATCTCTCTTCTGACCAAGACCTTCTGGCTGTTTGCCTTCTGTGCAGTTTTTAATGTTTTTATATTGTTCTTTTTCTGTCTTTCTGTTTATAACTGTTCTTATTGTACAGCACCTTGTAACTCTGGTTTTCGAAAGGTGCTTTATAAATAAAATTTACTTACTTATCTCAAATCTCTCATGCATCTTTCATTTCCCTAACACACACAATCTCATACGAACAAGGCAGACACCGTCCTTCATTCCCTTATCCCTCTTCACTACTTAAATCTTCATCCTCGATTTGGTGCGGGGCAGTGCTCGTCATTTCATAATTCCCATGATGGTGCCAGGAAAGAGAATGGGAAATTGAATACTGTAGGTGTGTGTGTGTGTGTGTGTGTGTGTGTATTGGGGGGGGGGCTGTTGTAATCTGCAACAGAGCTCTCTCCTCATCTGTCAAGATTACAGCCCTGACATCCTCTGGAATTCTCTTTGTCTCCACACAAGGGCAGCCTTTGAACCCGTGGCTCCCACTGCCTGTTAATTACCAAAGTGGTTGCAGTGCTATTAAAAGGGGAAAAATACGGGGGTGCTACACAAAGGCATGAATGGCATTTATCAATGTTGTAAATTAGAATAGGAACACTTTACAAATCCAATAGCACACGATGAACAATATTCCCTGAAAATGGTAATTTTAGGACCATAATTAAGACGCTAAAAGAAATATTGTTGTGTGACATTCTCTGTAATTGTCTCTTTGTCTCCCTACAAGGAGTGGGTTTAACTTTGCTAAACGTGCAAAGTATTTATAGTTATTAAAATGTACACACACACACACACACACACACATACACACACACACACATTATAACCATCTTTTAAAGACCAATACTCACTAGGAATTTAAAGTTTAATGTAACCTAATATACTATAACATAATATCATAATATAAATTATCCTCTAACATGATCTTCCAGATTGGGATGTATACTAACAAATGTATGTAACCAGATCACTGCAAATATAATCTGTAATCTTATTAACTTCACTCTCTTGAAATCAGGCGCATGTTTCCTTGCAGCCCCAACTATAGTGGCGGTCACGTATTTGCATTTATTAAATGATTAGCATAATAAAACACTCAACACGTTCTCTCTGTGCCAACGCTACTGAGCACGAACTACGCAGTGATTCATCCATACATTAACTGTAGAAAACACTCCCGGATGAGGGTTAGGGGAACAAAAGACGGCGGTGTGACTGCAAAGACAAGTACACAGGAGCGCACTTCCATATGTTTTCTTTGAAACATCCGCGGCGTTTCTTTTCAGCCATTAGACGCAGTATAATGCCGTTAAAGCGCACGAAACACAAACCCGGAGCCGGCGAATGCAGCGGAAAATTACACCCGGCGATGCCCTGACATTTCCATCAGCGGACGCGCTGCGAACAAACAGCCACGGGCAGTCTGAGAACCAAGCCTTTTCAATTAGAACGTTTTCAATGTTAACCACTTCGGAATGGAAACCGGGCCCTAACGGCCACCTTAAATCACCATGGTAACACGTAGAAAGGTTATTTTGTGGCTGTGGAGAGTAGAGGCTGCTGAAATTCTCGACCCCCGTCTGATAGAGGAATCGTCTGCGAGCGACGCGGGTAGGGAGGATACTTCAGTGTGTATGTGGGAGGTTGCATATGTTAAACATGTGTTTTTGTGTTGATGTGTGCCGCGGTGCGCCGAAGCCAATCACTAATCCTTGATTTTGGCTCTGCTCTTATTACCGTCCAATATGACCTTAATAAATATCCTATCAGCAGGATGCGGCTGTGTCGTCAAAAATCCGTGCAAGTCCAACTTAATTCTACTATATGCTTGTATTTAACACTACATGAGTTAATAAGTTAGTCTTTGATGCAAAATAGCTGGAAAACATACTGTGCCACGCAAAGATTAGACGTCCCAGCAGGTGTCCGCGTATTGTGTAGACAAAGTTTATTGATAATCCCTACGTTTTTTCGACGGCGAACATCAAACTTGACGACATCAAAGCTCCTCCCATGTAAGACTCCGGGCCATTCTACAGGAAGTTAAAGAGGAATCGCTCGGGCCCGGAAAATCCTCAAACGGGAAACTCGTTTCGGAAACTACCACAAGAAGAGACGCTGCGTGCTTGACGATTCGCCGTTCAGAATGACTTAGAATTATTTCGAAAAGTACCACCTGGGTAAGAGAGGGACGGAGAGTGTCCCCGTTACGCACGGTGCTTTTTTGTTTCGTTTCGTTCAATAAGGAAATCGGGTGAAATAAAATGCATCTAAAATTTTAAAAAACAATGTTTTTATTTGCTTTATTTAGAGGGACGGGACACGCCATCGGTCCCTCTCCAATGTCTCCATTACGCGTGGAGAGGGAGACGGGTGCAAATTGCGGCCCGATCAGATGTCAAAATTACAAGCCCTGTAACCGGTTCTCTCTCTCTCTCTCTCTCTCTCTCTCTCTCTCTCTCTCTCTCTCTCTCTCTCTCTCTCTCTGTCTCTCTCTCTCTCTCAAAATGTGCGCCTGCCAAGTAGTGTGAAGTGGATCTGCTGCTTGAATGATATAGAGAGGACCCAAAACATACTGTCTTTTTGATCACCGATATATTATTTTCGAGGGCTTCGGAATGACAGGTGAATAGATCCGGGGCTATTTTTTATTATTCTTATTTTTGTAAAATAAAAAAAAACATTTTTTTTTAGATCATTTATTCATAAAACATTTGGTTGTTGAAGCCCCGGATGCCCACCCTTAACGAAACTACGCCACTGCCAGGAACTGTTCCTGAAATGGTTTTTTTGGGATGAAAAATACGCATTTCATAACAATTCTGAACTAGAATTCCAACACCTGATGGTAGTGAGGTGGAGCAGCACCACAGAGGGACCAGAGGTGGAAAATGCCAGGTTCAGAAAGTAAAAGCTTGTGTTTCTGCTCCAGCCGTGCTGTGATCCAGCTCCACTCAAATCCCTAAAATGACTTCCTGTACCCGGATTTTCATTTGCACCTCCGATTAAGACATGTTGTGATCCAAAATTGTGCACCTCAGCACCTCAGCAGAAAAAACAGTCTATTTAGGGAGTGTTTGATGTTGATGCTGCTTGCGTGCCCATTCAAAAAAATCTTAATAAACAAAATTAATAACGAACGCCTTCCAGTGTAAATTACATTGCTTTCTCTTCTGAGCCACTGGGTTGGAGAGTTTGGGCCTAATGCCGATCTAGAGGGAGCTATTCCTGCTTCATCGACTGTCTTAACAACTTCATTTCAGCCGTTTAATCTTCCAAAAGTCAAAACCAAGCAAAGTTTATTCACCCTATTCATCTATGAAGATATATTCTATTAATCCATTCATTATAAAGTCATCTCACCGTGGTTCAGCCAAACCTGAAATTCCGTGGGTCGACATATTCAGGGGGATTCCACTCGGTGGCCCCCTGTGATCTCTCCATTCTCCGCATGTGCTACTCATCACATTCTCCGTTTTGTATCAATTTGAAGACCTTTCGTCACATCTTGATGAAAAGAGGGAAGAAAAAGGAAAACTGCCGACGGGCGCGAGAATCATCCTTTGACACTGCAGCTGGTTAAATTAATTCACAAGTAGGTCCAGCGGGAACCGACCAGTGCCATTATCACTGTAACTGTACTAGAAGGTTATACCGGATGGACGGATGCATAGATAATTATTAATACATTACATTCTGTTGATTGGCTGATAAATCACTTGGATATTCACTTTTTGAATGATAGTAACATGATGCAAAACCTCCCGGCAACAGTTCTGCTTTTGATGCTCGGCTCTTACCACGACCACTCTTAAAGGTGCGCCCCATGGAGACATAAACGGCTCATTCTAAGGCAACGACAAGTCCGTTCCGCAAAATGCCACTAATTCTCCACACCGCACCTTTAAAGGTGAAATCAGTAAGATTTGGCCAAACCAAATCAACCAGTCGTCCTCTTTGCTTTCCGATGAGAGCAGCAGATTCATCGGAGTCATACTGGAGCCAAACGACGGCCATGCCAATCCGGCCATTATCGTCGATTCACGGTGAGAGGCAATAACAATCCCACATACACGACCTACAGTATATAGTTCTTCTTCCTTCCTATATCATTTCCCCATAATTCGCAAAGAGGTCTAGTTACCGAGAGCGCTCTTTGGGGGCCCGGAGATTTGAGTCTGCGCCACCATTCCACTCACATCCCTCTCTCTTTCTTTCTCTCTCTCTGCACACATCCATCCAT
>OMKR01074051.1:0-12483 GCA_900302355.1 Cyttopsis rosea
GGAGGGGGGGGAGTGAAAGAATGGAAAGGAGTAAAAACAACCACTAACATCTGGCACATAAGCGAGGCTAAGCCCTGGCGTCATGGCAACACAATGCACTGAAATTCGATGTACGTGATGTACATCGAATTTCAGTGCATTGTGGCAAGACTCGCATCCCCCAGCCGGAGAGTGAGGTGACCGCAGAGGACGGAGCACTGGACAGTCCCCTGATGCATGCGCAGAGCACCAGGGTCTGAGTGCTGACAGCAGACCCTTTCTTTTTTGAAATGAGGCCCATTTCAGATATACGTTCAGGAATCCGTTCACGATGGAGATGCTTATCGGAGTTGGGCTTTCGGTTTTCAAATCGACTTTAAAAAACGTTTAAGGGTCAAGCGATCAGCTGATGTTGCTTTTGCTCATATGTCACACCCGGCGAAGACCGTTTTCCAAAAAGCGCTCGTCCGCGACGAGTCAAGATCAAAAAGTGTCAAGATCCAAGCGCCTGGTATTAAAACGCCTCCGTTCATCACCTGTCAGCGTGGCGGCGGGGCGGTCGCCTCGCTGCGGCAGAGATGTGGGTTTGATTTCCATCTCGGCTCTGGGTGGAGCTCACGCATTCTCCCCGTGTTTGCGTGGGTTTCCCCCGGGCGTTTTCATTTCCTCCCATCAAAGACATGCAGGTTAGGCTGATTGAAGCCTTTAAATTGTCTCAATGCCTTTTTCCTGTTTGGGGCCAGACTAATGTTTGCATATACGATAGGGGGCTATAGACGACTATGAACTCACATGTTCATTTGTTACAAACACATATTTTACGTCAATTTTTTTATGTCAATTTGATCCAAAACTCATTCTTTTATTCGATCCAGGTGAGGTTTCACCATTTTGATTTTGAGTATTTTTTCGAAATGGCAAAATCTTGTAAGCTATATCACATCGGCTATAATCAGCCCGCGGGCCGTAGGTTCTCCACCCTTATTACTACCTAGGTGTCTTAATGGACCTTTATTGGGACAATGTTTTAATTTATTTTATTGTATCCAAAGTAACTGTATTTGATGGAGGTGCATACTGTATATGTTCTATATTTAAACAACAGTTGTATGATTTCTTTTTATAGTCTTTCTATAACATTTCTATAGCAAAGAGAAACAGAAAATCATAAACAACAAAAGAACATACGAATATCATGTGAAGTTGAAGGATTTGGCTGCTGGTCGGAGGGGGTATGGCCTGCAAACAAGGACACATTCATTTCACGTTTTCCGCAGTTCGACCACCGCCGACGCCGAACAGCGAGCCTATGTGCCTTGTTTTTCCCTCCGACTATTGAGTTAGAGGGCGTTCTTTGATGTAGCTGAGGGCCAATGTGACGGATTGGGGGGGAATCCAAGGACCTAAATCCTTTCTAAAGAATGATGCCATAAGTCAGATCCCTATAGCTTGACGTCACAACGCACAAAAGGGTCTGTGCGGTGGTCGTACAAAGGCTTTTCTCTCCCTCTCGCTTTAAGCCCTCATTTCAAAGCTTTTCCCCGTCTCTCTGTTATATTAATTACAAACACCCCCTTCGAACTGCAATCCAGAGATTTTCCAAAGATTTGGATTTCAAGAAATACACAATTATAAATAGGAGTCTTGGTGCAATTTCAAACATCTATTTCTCGAGTCCGTGCCAACCACATGGGATGGCAGCGAGGAAAAAAACCTGCCGACCGAAATAACCATATTTAAATCCCGCAATCTTTTCTGCCTTTCGACTTATGTCGTCGATCATAATTGGAATATATCATTAGGCACCGACCATTAATTCTTCTACTGTAGCTTCATTGATCACCCTGCCCATCGCTCTCTTGGGTTTCAGGTCAATGGCTCCGATTCCAGGACCCTCAAATTTGACGGCCTTCGAAAACGCTACCGGCTGCTGTAGACTAACAGACAGTCTTGACAGTTGTTAAGAGCGCGAAAAGCCCTCGTGGCTATACAGAGGGTCTTTACGCCTTTGGGCAGGCGGCACAGGAGTCTGGGGAGATTCGCTTGAAGTTGCGCTGGGTGAAATAACGACACAGGAGGGCGTCTCGTCAACGGGTTGCGAGAGTCGAAGAAGGGCTTTGAGCGACAAGTGTAAGCCTTAGAAGAACAAACTCTTAGAAGCCATTAAAGCACTGAAGCCACCTAATATTTAAAAAAATGAGTCCACTTTAGGAACGACAAGACATTTCCCCCCACATCTGCCTTGGGTGAGTACGAGTAATGAGGATCTTCACATTGGCCTGTCCTGAGAGGAGGCGGCGGCGGCGGCTGTTAAGCGGTTTAACCAGAGCACCTGAGCTGCAAAACGCAGACGAGAACGATCCAACATGACAAGTCGTCACGGAAACGGCGGCAGCGGGTGTCTGGGATATTCTTTAAGTGATCTGAAAGGATCCAACGGCAGATGGGAATCGCAGGTTTCACGCCCTCGCTTTCTAACAAAACTCCAGCGTGTCCATTTGAAGGAGCTGCGAGAGGACTGGAAGGTGGGGGAAAAAGGAGCGGTTTTGCTGCAATGCGGGAATGGATTTGATCAAACGGATTTAGCGTCTCGTTTTTATGCGATATGCTGTCTATCTCAGGCGTGCCCCAAAGGTCAATAACCAGCCCACGTCAAATGCATAGGGAAGACTTCTCATTTTCTAGTTGGATTTCAACACATTAAGGTGTAAAGGTATGAGTGGGTGCAGGTTTGAGTCTTGCCGTGTTTGTAGGCATGTTTTAAATTGCAGTTAAACCTTTTATTTTTCATTTCACGTGTTTATGCTTTAATCCTTCTTTTGCTTTTATATGGTGCCATTTGTGTCTTGCGTAAAAGCACTTTCAATTGCCCTTGTGTAAGAAATGTGCTGTGCAAATAACCAGACCTTTGAACCCGTCCACTCCAGCATCCCCGTTTCCGCCCCTTTCTTAATAGAATACTTCCCTTCCCATTTTTTTAAAGTCATTAGCGCTGTGGTTGGAGGCAGTAATTGGTTCCCTTTATGATAAGTCCGTACACTCACAATGTTCAGGTACACAATGCGAGGTGAGACAGTAAATGTGGTATCAAATTGCGCCCCCCCCCCTGTGGAAATGTATGGAGGCACGTGAAAGGAAATAAAAAAAAGCAGGAGATCAGAAGAGTGAAACTAAAGAAGTGGAGATGTATCAATCTTGGAAAGTGTTTGCAATTTTATCTTCCGTTGGAGGAGACGGAGAGCGAGCGTTGGGGTTACACTTTTGATATTAAATTGAGCGTTTCTTCTCTCCGTGGCGCACCTCATTATATTTACTGTAGGGGCACGGCAAACCCCAAAAGCTACACCGACCCTGACTTGATGTAAAAACCAACATGAAAACATTCATTAAACGTTATGTAAAGGCACTGTGAAGATTCGCATCGAGCGTGAACTCCACACATCCTCATGCAATGTGATTGACATTTCCACCTTTCTGAAGTCACGTTGACTATTTCAAACACCTTCACCACCCCCCCACCCCCCGTACCTGCTCCGAACTGGCACGGCAAAATGTGATGGTGTAGCGAGTGGGAGGTGGGTGCTGCGGAGGTAGTGGTGGTGGTGTTACATCTTAAACCTTAACAGTATGTTTTGATGCCGGATTGCTATGTGTGAAGACTGAATAAAAATCACAGGGAAGTACAAAAAAAAGTCTATTTTCTATTGAGCAAACAAGCGACAACTCCTTCCTCCACCACTTTCATACAAAAGACGTCTCGCTGTTCAGCAGGAGAGATTGCCGGTTGAGTGTAACAAAAGCGATGCCCTCCTTTCCCGCCGAATCCAATTTGTCTTTCCCAAAATACGCTCCATTTGGGTATCCAAGCAATTCGCAGAGATGGATAGTATTAATTCCTTTTATCGCCTTTACAATTTTGCACCGATTATTCTGGTAAACCGCATCATAAAGATAAACGCTTTGCAAAGATAAAATGCATTCTTTATATAGGTGGGGGGGGGGGCATCTTACTTCGGGGAGAACCAGTGTCTTTTCAAAGGACAAAGCCGAGATAGCATCTTTGAAACGGATAGATTAGTTCTGTTCTGTGATGATAGAGCAAAGAGCCTCCGCAGCCTCCTCTGGTACAGCTACAGTACTTCACGTATCACAGGGGTCTGTGGCATCCAGCCCATTACCACCCCATTACGAACAGGGAGTAGCCCAGTGGCAATAAGCAAGCAGCAGACTGTAACCCTCACCCGCCTTTTAAAGTTTAAAGAAGAACCCTGCTGCAGTTCAGCTTTGAGGTTCTGTGTTATCACACAAGGCTTCATTGATCTGGATAACACAGAAATAAAACATTCGGTTTTGGGCCTCGAGATGAAAGCGCCTGCGATTCTGTACAAAACTATACAGATGCTCAGTGTACCACCAAACAGCGAGAACTGAAGAGGAAAGGTGAAACGACTGGCAATGACAGAGCGGAGGCAAGTACAATTTTCGTTTTACAGTTTAATTTTCTGGTTCACAGCTAATAACATGACTGTAAGATAATTTGGATGGGAAATTTGAAAGTGCTTCGCCAACGCAGTGGCATCAGGCTGTTAATCTTTGTGGCATTTGGGGCTTTGCTAGTTCCTCACTCAGAGCGGTTATATCTTTGCTGTCGTGTGCTTTCAGGATGATAAAGCACGTAAATCCTTAATTTGAGTTTTACACACAGGCTACATACAGTATATTGCAAATGGAGAATGTAGAGAGCTCCCTTCATTGCACACATTGTAACCACACCAATGAAAACACTGAATGAAAAGCCCGGTTGTTGGTCATTCTTGATGAACTTGTGTTGGATGGTACTGTAACTGGAAGCGGTAATGTGCACAACTTGACTGATGGTTGAGAGTCTACAATTTGTAAGGAAGTATGACTCGGAGATGGAGAATGACTTTGATTTCGCTGGATGGCGCAATGCGAGCGTGACAACTTTGGGTAGAGAGGATGGATCAGTCTGCCTGGAAGCGGTGAAACTTCATCTTTTCCCCAAGTTTTAAGACTGACTGACATTTTGCCAAATTGTTAATTGCCAAGTGGAGACTGTACTTGTGGGGCTAGAGGTAGTGTGAGATGTCCAAGGTAAACAAAATATATACCGATCAGCCACAACATTAAAAGGTGAAGTGAATAACATGGATCATCTGGTTCCAATTGCACCTGTCAATAGGTGGGATATATTAGGCAGCAAGTGAACAGTCTGTTCTTGAAGTTGATGTGTTGGAAGCAGGAAAAATGGGCAAGCGTAAGGATCTGAGCCACTTTCACAAGGGTCAAATTGTGATGGCTCGATGACTGGGTCAGAGCATCTCCAAAACGGCAGGTCTTGTGGGGTGTTCCCGGTACTTACCAAAAGTAGTCCAAGGAAGGACAACCGGTGAACCGGCGACAGGGTCATGGGTGCCCAAGACTCATTGATGCACATGGGGAGTGAAGGTTCGCCCGCCTGGTCTGAAGAGCTACTGTAGCACAAATTGATAGAAAAGTTAATACTGGCTATGATAGAAAGGTGTCAGAACACACAGTGCATGGCAGCTCGCTGCGTACAGGGCTATGTAGCCGCAGACTACAGAGTGCCCACGCTGACCCCTGTCCACGGACAAAAGCGCCTGCAATGGGCACGTGAGCATCAGAACTGGACCATGGAGCGATGGAAGAAGGTTGCCCGGTCTGATGAATCACGTTTTCTTTTACATCATGTGGATGACTGGGTGCGTGTGCGTCGTTTACCTGGGGAAGAGATGGCACCAGGATGCATTATGGGAAGAAGGCAAGCTGGGGGAAGCAGCGTGATACTCTGGGCAATGTTCTGCTGGCGAACCTTGGGTCCTGGCATTCATGTAGATGTTACTTTGACACGGACACCTACCTAAACATTGTTGCACAAGTACACCCTTCATGGCAACGGTGTTCCCTGATGGCAGTGGCCTCTTTCAGCAGGGTAATGCGCCCTGCCACACTGCAAAGATTGTTCAGGCAGTTTGAGGAACGTGACAAAGATTTCAAGGTGTTGACTTGGCTCCAAATTCCCCAGATCTCAATCGGATCGAGCATCTGTGGGATGTGCTGGAACAACAAGCCCGATCTATGGAGGCCCCACCTCGCAACTTACAGGACTTAAAGGATCTGTTGCTGACGTCTTGGTGCCAGATACCACAGGACACCTTCAGAGGTCTTGTGGAGTCCAGGCCTCGACGGGTCAGAGCTGTTTTGGCGGCACGAGGGGGACCTACACAGCATTAGGCAGGTGGTTTTAATGTTGTGGCTGATATAAATTTCAAGCACTTATAGAACAATTACCCACAGTGCATTTCATCTAACTATACACGGATAATTTATATATGTATATGCATATCAGTAATTGTTGCATCGTTTATACCTACTGTATATTTACATGAAAGCATGTTAATTTAATCCAAATTGAAAACAAACTGTAGTTAATAGAGCCTAGACTCAAAACAATATTTCAATATGATTTCATTATATTGGGACTTAAACAGTAGGACCTGTCTACTGCCAGCTGTGATGTTTGTTTTTTGATTTATATGGCTATATATATAGATTTATATGGCTATATATATATATATATCCCCGTTTCACGACATCTTGTCTCCTTTGAATTGTACAAAAGGAAGGTGTTGGTACAGTTAAGTGCATATAAAGGATTTTTCTAAAGCGCCGCCACTTACGGTTCACCACGCTCACTGCACTCAACCTTAAGCACAGTGTGTAGTATTTATTTACCAGGGAATTGGAAATCCCCCTTTGATAGAGTTGTAAAGGTGTCAGTGGGTTCTCCCCAGGGCAGGGTTTGCACCTGGCACCCACTTGTTTACTGCTGCGCTCCCACCGCTCCCTCAACTGCACACTCTGAATATTTCATTTTCATTTTGTTTCTTTTCTGCAGTTTTGATGCCCATTTTAACTTGATTTAGCGGGCAGTTGGGAAAATAGAAATGTCTGCTCAACTGTGGCTGGATTTTAACTGGGCAAATGGCAGTTACACTAAAGTAAGGTCGTATATGTGTATGGGTCAGTGTCTTAAGTCTTGACTTGTAATTGGTACATCCCAAGTTATTTTCTTGCCTTGTTAATGCTAGCAACGCTCCCCTGCCAAGAACAGATGTTTGGCTGTTGGATGCACTGTATAGCGGGAGTAGTTGCGTGTGAATCACCGGGGGGGGGGGGGGGGGGTTGGCCCGTCCTCGCTCCGTAGGGACACAGTGAGGGCATCCTCCCTCTGTCGCGCCGGGATCCAGCCCTTAGAGATGAGACCGAATTACCCCTTTGCGATGCATCAACACCTATGCTCTGAGGGGAGAACGCGCAGCGATAGTAAACACGCGAAGCTCGAAAAACATTGGGTGTTTAATCGTGTCTCCGGGGCTAAACGACTGTAAGCAATTCACGAGCGCGATGCTGACATATCATCTGAAGCGATGCTGACATATCATCTGAATCCTGACACCGTTTGATCTATTTCACCAGGTATCGCATGTACAGAAAGAGTCAGACCACTGGCTTTCCTTCCCTCATCACCATCTTCTCAGCACCCAACTACCTAGATGTCTACAACAACAAAGGTAAGCCAGAGGGAGGTCGTAATTTCTAAATGAACGTTGTGGGTAAAACAAGTTGATGGGATGAAAGTTCCACTCAGTAATTTGAGCCACACATTCAAACTATGTATCGCAGACCGTGGTTCGCTCCATCCTTTTTGATTCACAACTTGCTTTGAGTCACATGTTCTGGTCAGCGTATACAGTTACATGACATACCTTCCAATATCATTGTCCTCTCACAATGCTTCTGTCCATTTCTGACACATTTCGTTCAACCGGATGCGAAAGTTGCACCAGTCTGCTTCGCGCCTCAAAAGGCGTACTAGGTGCAGGTGCAGAGTTAAAGCAGAGCTTCGACACACCGTCTCATTGCCAAACCTGTCAAGCAGTTGTTCTTTGACCCCGTCAAGATAAACAGCCACACCTCAGTGCCACCATCTTGTTGGATTTGTAGTTTCAGGTGCCAACATCATAGAACGAATCACCCACCCCCGTTGGTAAACACACCCACTGAGACTGTGGATTGACTCAGTGAAAAGTGTGCCCACTGGGTGATTAGTATTTTTGCATTGTATACAGCTTTTATGTTCACGGATTCCTTTGCTTGAGGCGTCATATTTTGCCTGCATATATTTGATCACACAGATATTTTAATATGTAAATTATGGGTTTTCAAAAGCCATGCGGTGCATACTGATCCCCGACAGTTTGGAACCTCACGTGACTTGGCGACGTCCCCTGTGAGGTGCCCTTCACACCAGTTCCCCATGTGACGCTTGGCACGCGCCGATGGTCTCTGTGTGTGTTCTTACATGGTGTGCAGGTTTGTGCTCTATATTAGCTCCTGTTAACTTGTTGCATACATTTGGAGCTCATCTGTATACGAAGAGGCATCTCTAAGGAAAGATTATGACTATATCTATTTAAATGGGTTTACTTCATGTATACTGATATAAAGAGGTGTAAAGTCTTACAGTTTTGAAATTCTGTCCACATGTCCAAAATGTTTTCAAAGAGACATGTAGTAAACTTATATATTTTGTATCTCAATTTAATGATGCAAATCCAATAGGTATATTTTTGTTTAACAAGGGGTATCTTTGGATTTAGATTAGGGGGTATTTGTTTACTCCTAATCTCCTTGACCTTATCTTTCAGGCACAGGGCCATTTTTACCTCACATCAGCAATAAGATAGATACAGATAATTAGCTTGTCTGTCTGGTTCATTATTATCATTAGCATTTTGATGTGGTCCCTGATAACGGATCTAGTGCTCACAGTTGTAGCCCAAACAAACAAACAATGCCAACTGGTGTCATCTGAGCACATTGTGGGTTTTTTTTAGTCTTGGCATCCATGCTTGCCTTTGCAATCCCATTAACTTGAAAGGCTGAGTTACAACGCTTATCTTTGTATTTATTTGCAATATTTTTATTAGGGGCAGAGTAAGACCAGATCGTCTGGCAAATAGAGGGTTGTTGGTCTGATTCCCAGGCTCCCCCTTGCCAAATGTATTGTGTCCTTGAGCGAGGCACCAAACCCTCAACAGCTCCCGAAGAATGGTTTGTGGCCTCGCATGGCTGAATGTTTAGTGAGTGGGTGAATGAGTCATTACTTTCAATGTTTTCAGTGGCCATAGTGACTAGAAAAGCGCAATATAAATAGTCCATTTAGCATTATCACAGTTTATTCGGGGCTGTACAGCCAGGATAGCAATTCTATGTTTATTTAGCATTCACCGTCTCCTTGACAATCACATGAGTCAAGTCACATTTGAGACACTTTAAGGCTATAACCCTCTGGTCTTCATATGGAACTGAAATAGTTTTTTTTTTTTTTTTTTTCATTATTTTGGCGTCAGTTTTAGCCGTTCAAAATCTAGGCAGTTGTTGTTTAGTTTTTAGTGTTTAGTTTTCAAACAGGGTGTCTGCAGGTTCATCAGTAACAGTTGTCATATCTTTCTAGTTTCTTACATCCTGGAGAGCCAGAGTTGGTCAATGCGGTGCTAATAGGGCCCTTGATGTTGTTTCAGTCAGTCATGTGGGTGTGGTTCACAATTTGAGCCCAAGTCGCTGTAATGAATTGCCACTCTCCGAGCGCCTCGCTGTACTCGGGGGCCGCTGGGCACGTCCCCGTGATTGATGGCCAATCGAGCCGGCTACATAAATCTAAAGAAGGACCGAAGGGTAGGCATCAGCAGCTCCCATCAATCTAAGACTGGGAGTTGGCAGATTAACCAATGAAAAGCTTGGACGCAAGCACACGCGCACACAGTCCTCCCCACCCAAACCAGCCGTTCACTGACCGAGCAACAAGTCAACATTGGCCGTCGCAAAACAAACGGCTCTGGCTTAGACGCAGCCATGAAAAGATTGATCAAATAACACAAGTCATATTGACGGAAAATAATTATTAATCTAATAATCTGTTTAGTGATGGTGAAGTTATAGCACATATTGTATTTGCGATGATCCAACTGTAAGGGCTGACTTTGTTCCGTATTATTAAATGGAAAAAGTTGTGGTTTAGACTACTCAGCAATGTTGAGATGTAATTTACCATTGTTTGGTACATTATGTACTTTGTCGTTTTATGGTCTAAATTTATCTCGTACTATCATAAAAAATAATAATTAGTTTCAGTCCATCTCAGGCGGTAATGCAAAGCAATCAACCCTGGGGATGAGATTTTGTCGAGCTCGGGTCAGAGCAGCCGACGATGACCATTAGCTCAGACGTGTGAATGTGATCAGCCATTAGTTGCTTCATTGACCTCATCTCCCCTCGCTAAGGTGTCTCCTGTTCTACGGTTTTAATGAGATGACTTTTGCATCATCATTGTTCCACCATCCGTCATCCAGTAAACAACTGAACCGAGCAGCTGCTTATGGTACTTTTTGAAGGAACACCACGGGACTTGGCGCGTGACTTCACGTCTGTTTAGGTTTTAAATCCACGACACACCTGTTACAGTAAGTATCGCGCAGGCAAATCTAGAGTCTCTTCCCTCCATCACGTTACTGTTCCGCCCACGTCGCCGCCGTGGGGCTGCATCGACAGAAGGGAATTTCTAAAATGGATAAATGAAAGGAGGTGCTGTACGTGGCATCTAGTGATCCATCTAGAGGGTCAAGAAGCCGATCGCCGTGGTTCAGAGTATCGCTGGTATTCAGAGTAAACAGACCGTCCCTTTGTTTCCTGCTTGAGAGGGTCATATTGAGATAGGTGCAGGCTGGAGATAGGACGCAATGATTGGCTCCTGGCACCGCTGGTGGAATAAATAGCAGGACAGACGCAGGGCTAGAATGACGCGGGGCAAGGAAGGGAAATCGTCGGTCACAGAAAGTAGCCCTCCCCCCGTGTGGAGATTCCTATCTTTTGCCCTTGATGTCGGTCATGCTTGGGCATTCTTCCGGTTTTACACCAGCCGTGCCAGTGCTTCTCAAATGTTCTGTCGCGATGGACCCCTTTTCAAGGGCACATGGGCTATGTTGGCTAACACTTGTTATCTGCCACACGAATTAAAGAAAATGCACTTTCCCATGCTTGTTGGTCACCATGCAGAAAAATACAAATTGGAAGTCTAGATTTAATGAGGGGGAGGGTCTGATTGGCACTACAGCGTCTATTTTTGGCATGGTGTCACGTTGTCCTCCACTTGGCTGGATATTTTGTTTTGATTGCGATCGTGCTATAAAGGATCCTTAAAAACGACTTTGTAGTAAAGAGGAGCAAAATTTGCAGAGCCTTGGCAAAGGCTGTTCAAAAATTACCATCTCTGGAAATATTTTGTAGATCCCCTAAACATGTGCCAAGGACCCCTGGGGGTTCTTCCAGAAACATGTGTCATATTTCCCTTCCATTGTGTTTTTTTTTTTTTTTTTTCACATTATGATAAACATGTTGGCCAGGGGTCAGCATTGTTAAGGCAGCGCTTCCCTGGCTGGTGTCCCACAAAACTAAATATGTGAATTCATTGAGTCAGAATAGGGAAATATGCATTCATCCATGGCTACTGTTAATTTTCACATTGATAGGGCACTGACATATCGACCATAGCGATGTGCATATCCTATAGACTGAGTCAGCAACTTTCGCGGGCTTCACACTGTCAACGGGCCTCAGCATTCTTTGCTTTTTCTACCCTTAAGGAAAAGAATGAGTGTCGACCTTCTTATTGGCAGAGGGGGTTCAGAAAATAAAAGTCCCCCCAGTATTTTGAGCCAACTGTTTGCCTTTGCTACGCAGCACGAACCCAGAGGTACAATCAGCTGACTGGCTGTATGGGTGGAGCAAAAACATGGCAGGACTTTTACTTTCGGGAATTTCCCACCTCTGCTTATTGGATCCAAAAACACAGATGAGGGGGATCGCCCACTCGGGGGGTGAGAAAACCGAGGCGAAGATGTGAGCTGCATTGTGGTCAACAAACGCCGCACTGATGTGAGCCATCGCAGTCACATTATTTAAAGAGCACTTTCACCCCCTGTTTTGAGCCCCGCTCCATCCACTCCTCAATTCAGAAAAATGCCAAGAACTGGGTGGAGGGTGGGGAGGGGGCGTTGATTCGGCAAAGTTGTAAAATTAGTGCGGTTTCTCACCCCCCGGTAGGGATTTGGTGATTGAATTTGTGACACAGAGAGCCAGTAAAAGTACGAATCTACGTCGGCATGCTCCCTGCACACTTTGTGCTGATTTCCACCAATAGATGGCACTGAGCCACACTTACATCTGTATTACCGTTTTGTAGTCATATGTTTCAGTTCACAGCTCCAAAGCACAGTACCCCTTTTTAATAATTGTGTATTTCAGTCATAAATTGCCTTTCTTTGCATAGGCCCTCCGACAGTATAGAACCAGCCCTGAATGTAAAAAAATAAAAATAAAGCGTGGGCGGAGGGGAATACT
>OMKR01074053.1:0-13505 GCA_900302355.1 Cyttopsis rosea
CGCCCAGATCACGGCCAGTTCTCCCTCCGAGTGTGTGTCCGATCCAAATGGACACACAGATATTGAGTGTGTTTATAGACGCATACGTGAATATATCTGCATCTCAGTGTGTTTGTCAGTGACTGTGGGTGGTCTGCGATCTTGGGGGCACAAGCCACAGCGCTGCCTGGAGTGTGTGTCCATCTATTCACCTTTTAAAGCCGGCCAGGTGACAGAGCTGCTGCGCCAGGCAGACAACAAAGGAGCACTAGTCCGAAAGCCTGGGTCACCCATGGAACACGGCTCTGTGTGTTGAAAGCCGATAGCCGGTCTGTGTTCATAACCTCCATTCCAGAACCTCCACCACCTAAGACAGATTAATACAGCGCTGGTATAAGGTTTGTTGATTTTTAACGTACCCATGAAATTCTCGGCTTTATAAAGTGTTTAAGGTCTCCCACAAAATTGCAAAACTGAAACTTGACCCTTGCCGAAAACATTCTTTGTGTATTTACATTGTGTTTTCCCCTTGCGCTTTCCCTTGGTGTTCTGGACCAGAGGTAGCCGTACACCCTCACGCTCTGACCCCTCTCAACCCGCACAATGCTCTCAACTAGCTCTGAGTTACCCTTCAATGAAAGCTTAGTCACTTCCAACAACAGATATGGTTCTGCTGCTCATCTTTTGTCAGATGCAAATGGATTTGCACTTAGATATTGCACTCACTAGATGTGTGCTTTAAGTACAAAAGAGCAAAGCAGACCAAATGTTTCATTGTCAGCTCTGTGCATTTAATAGCAAAGCCTAAACTAGAGCCTAATCCAAGACAAACTATCTCTATTCCCATCGAACTAGTTTAATCAAAGGCCTTATATAATAACTTCAACAGTCCATGCAAGTGCACCCAGCTAGTTGCTGATTTTTTCAGCTGTAGCCCCTGCAGCATTAGCGCTTGGCTAGATTGCAACTACAGGCGCCCGCCAACGGCAGATCTGAGAGCAGAAGACAATCTGACGTCCCCCTGTAGAAAATCACAGGGGAAATAAATGAGTCCACTGGCAAGGCCCGCGCACACCACGCCAACACAAATCCCTCTAAGCCACCGATGAAAACGGAGCCTAGGCAAACCAACCACCAATATTCTGAAGATAAACGGTATAGAAAGACACCTCTTTTAACATTCTTTGGTTAACCATAGGGGAAATTGTTAAAGACTGTTTACTGTCGAGGACCCACCGCTTTGAAGGCTCACTGCATGCGTACCGCTAGATGACGGATTTCTGGACCACTATAATACATCGGCCAGTAGTCGTCACAATCTCTACCATCTCTGATGAGACACCAGTCATGAAGTCAGTAGACTGTACTCTCGACACACTGACTCACAGCGTTAAGTGCAGGGGGGGGAAGCCTAAGTTTAGCCAACACAGTAAACACGGTTATCTGTGTGTGACGGCCACACTGTCAGTGTTTGTACGGCCGCCTGTCTGGATGGCAGAGCAAGGCCATCTTTAAAGGCTTTGAAGACTCAGTCAGAAAAACTGAAATTTGCAGAATAATGGGCGTTTCTTTTCAGAAAACCTTTCTGGGTTTTCTGTACTGTAAGGGTATTGCCAGAACTAATGACACAAGCCATGACAGAAAATTACATCTAAAAATAAGTTGCACGTGGACACTGAAGGAAAGCATTTCTTCAGTGTCCAGCATTTTATTTTGATAGGTTCCAAAACATATTGGAATATTATTATTACTATAGCCAAAGCTATTGTATATTGTATTGAATAAAAACTACGAAAGATGATCAATGGAGGTTATCTGAAGGTCCTGCATTATTTAGTGTGTGGTTGTCGATTCAAGTTAAGGAAGGTGCACAGAGGGAAACATGTATAACATATCAAGGCATTCATCCGTTTTTTGCCCAAAGGCCGATATGAAGACGGAGAGACGTGCACAGGCAATGAGATGGAGGAGGGAATGTAGCCCTACAGAGCTGTGTTGAGCACACAAACTGAAAAAAAAAATAGACACAAGCATGCACAGTGCACACGCACACGTTCATTTTAGCGTTAAATAACTCAAAGATATTAAGGCAGTCCAAGATATACACCTACATACAATACGTAAGCACACACACAAACACACACATGCACACACATACACACACGGCAGATATCAATCTTTTTTCTTTTCCCACGAAACATAACACAACACAATGAATATATGACAAATAAACATCAGATTTTTCCATAAGATTGAAAACTTTTATGTGATGCAATGCAATACATTTCCATACTTTTTCCCACACTTCTGTAGATACTCTTGAGTATATTTCTCTTTCTCTATCACTTGCATGTTTGGACACAGCCGACCATACAACGTATGGTCGTTACTCGCTTGCTGTCAGCAGCACATACTTTAAAATAGTGCCTGTGGGCAATTTTTATTTATTTATTTATTTATTTATTTTTACGTTGACCTGGATTTTGTGTGTTACTTACTGCTGAAAAAATCCAAGAGAGACGATCCAAGAGAACTTTCTGGTTGGATTGGTTTTAACACTAAACTAAACTGTAATCGCAGGCACTGAGCTACAGAGTCAGTGTGACTGGGACTGATGTGTATCGTTGGATCCTAAACTCAGTGTGAAACAGGCTTCTGGGTTAGGGTGAAAGCCAGAGTTTCTTAGGGTGAAACTCAAAAAGAGGTCTTAGTGCAAGTGAATTTGTGACAGAAAGAAGGACTGTGTGTGTGCTCGTGCGTGCATGTGGAGCAGGGACTACACCTCTGGGCTCGATGTTTGAGAGCATTGAAGAAACATTGAGGTTAATGATCTCACACACTCCCGAGCGCCATTTCACTCCCTGTTCCCACAGTGGGAACTCGCCCCGTAGGCCTTTCACACCATCGGAGGCACAATGTCAGACGCGCACATACACACACACGCGCGCGCCCTAAATTTACCTCCCTAAAACACATAGTGAGCCTCATTCGAGAACATTCTTGCAAACACACCCTCTCCCTCCCAGGTCATCTCCATATAAACGGATGTGTAAATCATGGCCACTGGACCTCCGCACCGTCCACTAAGGACTTTAGGACAGTCATTTCACGCTGCGATTCAGGAAACAAACTGGATTTCCTGATTCGACACACAGTCTGTCTGCGGCCAAGGAGTTTAAACTGGAAACTGTAAATATACAGCGGGGAGAAACGGAGAAGGAGCGGGCCACGTGTGCAACAAAAGCGAAATGAGAGTAAGTTAAGGGAGACTTAGTTTTACAATAACGTCTGGGCTTGCCTGAAAGCGCTGCCTTGACAGCAGAAATGAAAAAAGGGAGCGTCAAATAAAGGCACTTACCTAGAGATGTCGGAAGAGGTCAGATCCCACGGAGAGGACCATGAGGAGAGGAGAGAAGAGCAGAGCAACAGTTACGGCACTGAAGGTCGAAGCAAACTCCCTTTGCGCTTAAATCAAACACCGCTTAACAGGAGGGAGGCGAAAAGAATGCTTGTGCGAAAAAGGGAGACGTCTGCCAGCTTATAAAAATGTCATAATCAACAGCCTAGCACTATATCACTAGTAGGATGGAACTTGGCAGAGACCCTTCAATTCCATATTACACTATTATACATCACCGTTTCTGTTTAAAAGGGGGTCCCTGGTCCCCCCCTTTCTCTTTCCGTCAAACTGCACAAAGTGTGGTGCTCTAAGGGTGCAAATTAATTATTAGGATTTAAGAGTCATAGGCCAGGTCAGGGCCCGAAACTTTTAGAAGTGGTTGCCAAGTTGGCAATCATGCATCAGTTGTCGAGGCAGAATGGTTGCCGAATATAATCATATTTATATATCGTATATAATATAATCTATATTTCAATATTCTCACTTGTTTCACCATTTTTCACAGAGCATTTCAATGTGCCAGGATAACCCATTTTACTTGGCCGAAGTTTCTAAACAGAAGGTAGGTATTATTAGGGGAGGTGCTTAATATTGTTGACAACAGACTGGGCAAGATGGTTGACAATCGCAACCGGGCAACCGTTATTGTCAGGCCCTGACTTGTTCTTGTTCCTATAGCTCCCTCCAGAGAGCTGCTGTCAGAAGAGGTGACATGCTGGGTAATGAGTTATGGCTGGTAAGAATGTCCTACCTGTCATAGCTGCCACTTTAATGGGCCACACAAGGCCCACAAGGATATTGCTCTTTATCACCACGTCTTGTCTCTTTGGTAAAAACCAAATAATTCTCTTTCGTTCTGTCGTTCTTTTTGATGTGTGTGTGAAATGTTGGTTTACATTATTCATGTTTGTAACTGCTAAGAGTAGATTGAGGATGCATAAACACTACAAGTTATCCTATACAGCATTTACTAGCTAAGAAGTAGCTACAGTAAGTGTCTGAGAACACTAAGCAATAAGGAGAAACCTTAAGTAAAGCGAAATTACATATTTGACCTAGCTACAGATGACGACATGTTTTAAATGGTAAATGGGATGCATTTATATAGCGCTTTTCTAGTCATACGACTCAAAGCGCTTTACAGTGCAGACCTCACATTCACACACACATTCACGGCAGCGGCAGCCTTGAAAGGCGCAAACCAGCTCAACGAGAACAGTTAGGGGGTTCAGTGTCTTTCTCAAGGACATTTCAGCACGCTACCAGGAGGAGCTGGGAATCGAACCGGCAACCCGCTCTACTTCTTAATTAATATGCACTCAGTGGGCGACAGAGGACTGTGTCTGTGAATGTGTCATAAACTAGAACAGCGGCAGGTGCAAATCATGTTGTCGTATTCAAATTATTTTAGGAAAATGTACCTGTCGCTATTTTAATACATAGAATACTGACTTGTCAAGTAGGCTTCAGCTCATGTCAGCTCATTGTCAGCCTCTTGCTTGTAAAAGAATTAGCAGATATGCATTCAAGCAGCCTTCAGATTTGTAGCCTTAAATAACCACAGCAGACGACAACAAACCTGGCAAGATTGGCCTGCAAGTGCAACCCAAACAGGATTCAAAAGCTTTTACTTCCTTCCCAATGAAGGACATTAGCTAAGGAGATTTTGGAGTGAGGATCACTTTGCAAGCTAAGAGAGAAGTGAGGGAACTGAAACCTAAGCACATCCGCATAAATGCAGCTTTCCATTTCTTCCTCAACGTATTCCTTGCAGTCACATGCAGAATTCAAGAGACAGACATTTGCCACAGGTAACAGGACATTATAACCTTGCGAGGCAGATGGATTCTCACGAGAATCCATCTTGACAGGCTTCAATGCAGGTGCTAGACATTAATATTTTGAGTGTAAAGGGGCTTTAAACATTATCCTCATGCCTAATGATGCCATTCCCATGCCCAATTATGTGTGATTCGATGCTGCACCAAGTTGTGGGTTGATACCATTAATTACACAGCTTTGGTACACTTTATAGCCATTTTTGACCACTCGGGAATGGGGAAAAAGGGTCAAAAATCCCCCCAAAAGACCACCTGAAGACCTCATAGAGCCCAATTTCATTCAGATATCTTGATGTGAGAGGTCAAGGGACCCGTTTGAAAACAGTTTTTGCTGTATCGAAAACGTACCGAACCGTGATACCACTGTATCGAACCAAACCGTGAATTTTGTGAACCGTTACACCCCTACTCAACATGCAAGGACTCTGATCGGCTTCTAAAATTCTTTGTGAATTAGGCTAAGACTAATAAGGCTAAAAAATAAACCAAATAAGAGCTGCTTTAAGCCTTAAAGTGTTTTGTGGATACAGACCCACATCTTAAATGAAATCGCTTAGTGGGAAAACAGAACAGATTGCATGACTGTTTAAGTGAGTGTGTGTGTCTGTCTTTCAATGCTTCATAGATCCATGTACCGCAGATACTGTAGCTTCAGTCGTCGTTCAGACCGCTAACAGCTAACAGCTGCCTGACACTGTGATGGGCAACAATGAAGCAATGAGAGGGAGAGAAATGAAAATGTCTTGAAAGTGACTCAAGGCTGCTTTATAGTTCTTTAGCCGTGGGTCTCTACGTCACCGGCGTAGCCCGCCGACGCTGCAGCCGTAGCTTACGTGCATCGCTCCAGATATGTATAATGTAAAATGTATATTAATAATGTTTATTAAGACCAACAAATGACATTCAATTCGTGGCGCGAAATATCCGCAATCGGTTTTTATGTTATTTATTCTGTGCTAAAATAGACTCGACAATGCCATCTGGCGCTTCGGCGGCCGACGTGCGTAATCACCGAGGCGGAACCGTAAATACAAGCACCGGCCTGGACGCCCACGGCGTACCTACGATGGCTGTTCGACGCAGAATTACAAAGCAGCCTTTGCACTCCACGCTGCGGGCCAGAGGAGGAAAGAGAAGGAGACAGGAAAGGAGCGAGGAAGGAAGTATAAAGCAACAAATGACAGTCCCAAAAAAAAAAACAATAGGAAAAAGAAAAACAAGGAAACGTACTAAAAACAAGCTTTTTAAATGTCAAATGTGCTTTTGTTTCAACTGAAAGAAGAAACGATGAAGAGGACGATAAAACAAAAGACTGAAATAGAACAGAAGGAAGGGAAGGTGAAAAATGGGGAGAGTGTGAAGAGATTGTGTTGATGAATGCTCTTGTACGCCACTAATAAGCCAAGTCGCACCTTGGTTACCTGGGGGGGTCTGGCGTGGCGTAATGGGCATGAATGAGAGCGTGAGTGTATACAGGTCTGGGTAGCGATGATGGAAGGGAGGGTGAGGCGGAGAGGAATAAAGGGGGGAGCTGGAGGGAGAGGGGAGACAATGGAGGAAGCGGCGGCGAGCGCGCCGTCTCGCTCCGATCAGTCAAAGACTCTTCCGTGACACAAAGGGAGATAGGCAGCCGGCATTGCGCTGTTGACCCCCACCCCCACCCCCCACCTCTCCTTCATCACACACAGTTTTTTTTAACACCTCCAAAAGGCCGGCGTGAAGCTAATCAGCGTCTCCCCCAAAGAAAGAAAAAAGTAATTTGCTTAATTTCCCTTCTGTCATATAAGCTTAAAATACAGCCCTGCTATTAAGAGCTCAGCGCTTGAATCATGTGGGCATGACTGTGTCCTCCTTCCTGTCTGCAGTAGTTAAGATTCTTACATAATAATTTAAGATGTGAAAAGTCCCTTATCTGAATAGGATTACTTAAAAAAAATGTTTTTTAACATGTTTGGCAAAGTCCCTTTTCCTATTCCTCCAATTCTGGCTGCTAATACTCACAACGCAAGTCCATGTCTGATGTGTTTTTGTGTGACTTTGTTGGGATTCAGACACTTCTCATACTGCAATATATCATTTTGTCATCTTATTTAATGACGATAATAAGAAAGTTGAAATAAATTTGGCACCATATAAGGAATGCCGTATTATCTGACATCTACTGGTAGAATATCTTACTTTACATCACATTGTAGCTTGGTGTGATTAACCTCAGTTGGATTCTTTAACATGGAATTTTGAATATATAAAAGGCAGATATTGTGAGATATATAAATATAGTGTGAAATCCCGTACGGTTATCATGATAATAAATTCCTTCATATTGCCCGACCCTGGATGTTCTTCATTGTTCAAAAGTGTTGTTCAAGAGTATTAAAAATGTAGACATGCAATGTCAAGAACACATTTTTGTGCATTATGAGATAACAGACAGTGTTATTCTTCCTAGCAGAGATAGGGGCTTAATCAATGCATTGACAATAAATTAAAAAAAGAAAAAGTCTAAGAATGCCATATTTGCAATTTTTTTCTTTATAAGAAAAAGCCATTCAATGTATTTGAGTTATGCATGTGAATCTCAGAGCAAGAACGTTGCAGTTTCGAATGGAATTCTGGGACTCGTAGTGTAATCCACCCAAAACAGACGATCTTTAAGGTATAAAAACGAACAAAATTAAAAGTTTAACATAACATGATTTTTCCACACTGATGTGTCCAGCAGCGTCACAGTTTGTCTGTCTGACCAGCAAAGTTTGAGAAGCGCACCGCCACTCACAAGTATTAATTATCAAACTGAAGGGTACTAAAGGGTTAAGCCATTCAAAAGACACCAAAACGGTATCACACAACCTGGACAAAGAAACAGAGCTTTACCTGCGATGAAAGGTTTGTCTTCTTGTCTTCTTTGCCTTCTCTCTATTCAAACAGTCGCAACAAACCAACAGCCTGAACAAAGCAAACAACCTTGCAGACACCACACAATATCTCTCTCTCCCTCTCCTTCTCTCTCTCCTCAACTCTAACTCACACTTTTGCATCTTTTTTTTTTTTTACTATTCTCGCGCAACCTGTTCATGAGGTTCACACACCTCTGAAGAAACACTGAACGTGACCGCGAGCTGCTCTCCAGCGACTGAAGGTGTGCAGGGGGATGAACGCAAGTGTAGCAGTCAGGCCAAAACACACAGACACACACGCACATGCAAACACACCCACCTGCATAGGGGTTCCGCCTGCATTTCCGGCCCCAGTGCCGAATCCCTTCGGTAGGCATGGTGCTATTTGCTCCCTGGCTAGACAGATGTTGCTCCGCTACACATAGTAGACCATTGGGCCCTTACAGATAATAACCGCACAAACACACCTCGACACACTGCTGCTGATGCCAATACATCTCTCCACGCTCTGCGCCGCCTCACTGCATGCGTGCAGACACACACACACACACACACACACACACACACCGGCCAATCAAATAGCCTTTCACACTGAAATAGAGGTGTGTGTGTGCGTGTGTGTAGTATTCAAGGGGGCCCCTAACCGGTGAACCCCCTAACGCAAGGTTGCTACGGTGACGTGGTTGCTATCTGCCGGGGGGGGGCTGCTGTTGCCGGGGCGATTGGGTGCAACCCACACCCTACTCCAAAGGGCTCCTTAGGCCCCTTTTTAATGATGAAGAGGGTGGAGCACCATCACACAGGCACACTCACACTCTTTAGAAACGGGGTCTAGAGGTTGGGGTGGAGAGTGGGTGGTGGGGTGGAGGGTCAAGCTGCTGAGCAGTCAGGGCTGCAGAGAGGTCAACGTGGATGGTCACTCCATATCATCACGTTGTTCGAGGTACTTTACTGTCATGAAATTAAAATATTCCCATGTTGTTGTGATGCACACATTTGAGTCTGAATTAATTAAGATTTGATGCAAAATTGTCACATTATAAGTATACACAGTACTGTGCAAAAGTTTTAGGCACTTGTGAGAAAATGCTCTAAAGTAAGGATGCATTCAAAAATAATGCCATGAACATGAAATACAAAGTGCCTTAATCAAATCAATAATTGGTGTGAGCACCCTTTGCCTTTAAAACAGCACCAATTCCTCCTCCTAGGTACACTTTTATTTATTTTTTTAAGGTACTCGGCAGGTAGGTTGCTCCAAGCATCTTTGAGAACTTGCCACAGTTCGTCTCAATTGCTTCTGTCTCTTCATGTAAGAAAAACAATCATGCATTTGGGCCTTCCATCTTCTCTTGCATTTTACTCTCACTTTCTTTTTTCTCCCTCTCTCTCTCTCCGTATCTCTGTCTCTGTCCATCACCAGGAAAACAAAGAGCTCTCTCTCTCTTTCCATCCGATGTGATTATGGAGGGCTTGCTCCAACACCACTTAGCCATGCTTCCTGTTCCACTCAACCAAAGAACAGCCTTTCGAAAAGGAGCAAGCTTGATTTAATTTAGAGACCAACGACAGCGAGGCAGACGGGGACACACCAGCTGAAGGGGGTCTGAAGGCGTGTTTGGACACAAACTGTTAACTTAAGCTTACAGTTGGTGAAAGAAGGTCATTAAGTGTCCTTACAGAGCCGTGCTGTGTAATTTGCAAGAATCTGACAATATGTTATGTGCTGTGATACACGAGTCGCGACTCAAGATACCACAATACACTGCGGTTCTATCAATGCATCAATGCAGGTACTTCAGTATATAATTTTCAAAAACTGAACACAATAAAATAAGCTACAATACAACGACAAATTACAAACTGTAGAACATTACTATTAGGGCTTGGTATCGAGCGGGATCTCATAATTATATATAAAGGGTTGTGATTCAATTCAATATCAATTCCATCGGATATTGATGAGATGGCTCACTATATGATTCTATATCTTGACATTTTATATAAAATGAGAATTGCCACCAAATTTTCAGTATACCATCTGAGGTGGAGAACAAATTCAGTCAATACAGAAATTGAATATTTTAATTAATTTGTTACGATATTGGAATATAATTTAAGTGGAAAATGGCTACATAACATCCAAAGTATTGTTTACAATTTTCAAATCAATTCAGAAATTGAAACAACAGAACTGCATTGAGTATTGATTTTGTTTACCCATTAATACGTTACAATGCGGTTATAAATACTACAAGCTGAGGGGTTGAATGAGGGGTTGAGCCCAAGACAACAAACTACAACTTTCATAACTATGTTTATCGTCCCTAAATAGTGCATCAATGTTTTCGAACACTCTGTTGAGAGCGTGAATAACCAACAACAGTGGATGTGACATTGTTTACCCAGTAAGTACCCAAAATCCCAGTAAAGACACCGTCACTATCCCTTAAAGCCAATTCCTCACACCCCTCTCCTCAACCCCTCCCCCTCCCAGCGCTGCCTTTCCAGTCCGACAGGAAGCAGCGGCAGAAAGACGCATCGCATCCTGCAGCCAGGGACCCAGTTCCGGAGGCCGAGGAAACCCAATTGGCCAAGACAGACGGGCTCAGCTGAGGAGCGTTTCCTGGCGCGGGGGGGTGGCGGGGTTCAGGACAGGCACGCGAGATCAGGAAGTGGAACGGGATGCGACAGGATGCAGGCGGCTGCAGCGTCACCCGCAGGATGCTGGGATGCCGGGGTCTCTGACGGAGGTGACGCTTTAGACGAGCGCCGCGAAGGCCACGGACAGGAAACAGATCATGGAAATCGGAAAAGCAGGAATAAAAACAATATCTCTTGATGAGATTGTAATGAATAGACATTTAAAGAGAGCCAGTGGATGACCCAGTCTGGGTGGATCGCAAAAAGGTTTAGAAGATGGAAATGAAGAGGAATTGAGTGGAGGAAAGAAGATGGAGAGATTAAGTGGAGCTAAAGAGAGGAACAGCGTCTGGATGGATAACAGAAGGAGCAAGGCGGAGACTGGCTGCGGGAGCAATCTTTACATCCCTCATTCCCACGCTACACCACTCCATCACTCACTAACACTTTTAAATATGATGGAGAGAAAGCCTTCATTTTTCTTCTCTTCTCCTCCAATGCTTCCATCCGTTCACCCAATGACCTCTAGCCTCCCTTCGGCTCAGACCGCCAGCCATTCCTCTTTTCTCACACTTCCTTGCTGCATTTCTCTCCTCACTTTCTCTCTCTCTCTCTCTCACTCTCCGTCCCTCTGAGGTTGCGTGCCAATTCCCCACCACGTGTGAAAAAAACAACAACTGCGAAACATGGCAGCGCACATGGACGTACATGCAAAACACACATATCCATGCTCACACTTACATGCTTGTATACAAACCCACACACATACACACACTCCTGGGCTTAACAAGGGTTTCCCAGCTCTTCTATTTTCCTCTCCCTCTCCTTCTCTCCTCCCCTCCTTCCCTCCTTTTCCCATGTCTCCCCGGCCAGCTCTCAAACCAAAGGCGGCAAAAACACCAGCACGGCGTTGGACAAGTACACACAAACCAATTAGACAGGGCGGTGAAAACGCTGAGCCGCTGATGAGAGAAATGGTTGCAAACAGATACAATAGTGTGAAGACAAATGGCTGAAAGCAAACTAAGGGAAAATGCTGAATAGGCTTCATTTTACGTGGGTATGAGCTTTAATTGAAATATGAAAACACAATCCAAAAAATGAGCACATTCACATTTACACATACACCTCCACTCATTCCAGAATGACTCTTGACACTTCATTCACAGCACCGAGTGCTATGTGTGTGTGTGTATGTGTGTGTGTGTGTGTGGGTGTGTGTGTGTGTAGCCGTTTTCTCACAGTCCTGGGCATTTGATGCTAAATTAACACTTGGCTGCATGAGAAACAGCCAAGACATCTTCATGTGTCACGCGCACACGCACACACACTTAGGCTGTATTCCAAATCACTCAGTCGTTATATAGTGGACGAATTGGGTTTAATTTTGTAGATCATTAAAAAGAATTGCTACACTCTTTAGTCCACTACATATTACCCCAAATGCATCTCAAAATCTGGTGATATTAGCCTCACAGCATGAGCATAATATCCCAAAATACTAAGAACAGTTGGGAAGGCAAGTTTGTTTTCTCTGACACGTTCCTATGTAGTGAATTATGTAGCTTTGTAACGACTAGGGAGAATAGTTGGGTATTTTGGAAAAATTCATTATCACAATAATCATATGCCATTTTTCATCAGTATATTACAACATCTATTAATGCTCATGTTAAAGAAACTAACAGAAGATCCTCACATTGAATAATATAATAAAATGTACGATACCAGACTACAGCTCTACATTTCATTTACAACTCTACCAAATGTCATGAGATAAGAGACTTTAGGTTACTCGTGAAAAATTGCACAGTGATATTGCAATGTTTTTATTTCATACATCCAATTATATCCCAGTCCCAGTAGGAAGTTCCAGTAAAGGCTTTGCAACACATCAGCTCACAAACACAACAGCAGACACACACAAACCTGCACAACGGACACGTCTGGCCCCACAGTGAAGCAACCACAACGTTTGATAAGCTGGGAATCATTTCATTTCCGCTCTGTCTCCCGTAATTACCCAAACCAGAGCCAGACCAATAGTCAGGTAGTTACAGACCAAAGAATAGATAGACAGATACAGTAGGACAAACCAATAGAAAGACAGAGGAGTGTGTGTGTGTATTTGTTTCACTATACTTGTGAGGACCTGTCTCAGAATTGACTATTTTCTGGTTTAGAAGTGCACTAGAAACACGGGTCCTCACTTACTAGGTCTATTTACTTGAACCTCACTTTGATACCAGTACAAGAGTGTGTGTGTGCGTAGTTTCACCAGTGCCCAGTACAGAGAGGGAGAGAGAGAGAGAGAGAGAGAGAGAGACAGAAGCCCCTTTTACACAGAGGATTCCGCTATAATGCCACAAAGTAGGCCTGTCAATATGCCGGCTTTGCCTTTTTACACAGAACCAAGCAAAGACGGCACATTGCCGCCCCGGTGTGCGCGTTTAGACAGCGTGTCGCAAAGCAGGCTTTCTGGAATCATGGGGGCGTGGTCATGGCGTGTGACATACACAACAGCGTCGGCCAGAAAGACAGGTTGAAAATGATCACAATGATTTAATAACCTTATTATTTTAAATTATAAAAAATATATTTTGGGCAGCGGAGATGTGGACCCGTGTTGCTTCACTCCCCTGAGCCGGCTTGCCGGTGTCCCTTTTCATACAGACGGCGTTCCGGCTCCATTTCGCCTCTGTTACTACCTCTGCTGCCGGCACAGAGGTGCGTAAACTCGGCCCC
>OMKR01074054.1:0-11347 GCA_900302355.1 Cyttopsis rosea
TTACAGTGCGTCATGCAATTCCCCCCTGACTCCAACAGACAAACCAGTGCCCAAATTATGTGAGAAAGAACTCACCTTGCCGGCGTTTGGACAGTGGATTTGCCTCCTGGAGTCACCGGAGATGTCGCACAGCACAACACGATCCTGCCGACAACGCCAACTTTGTTGTGTCTGCCTTCAATGGTGATGTGATGATGATGGTGGAAAGGATCTCCGCCGACGCCGACTTGATTGTATAAAGCTTGATTTTATTACAGAAAAGTTCAGCATCAACCCAATTAAAAAATCATGGGGGAGAACACCTTCGTCGAAGGCCTGAAAACCATGTTCTGACCTGATCTCTCCTGTTCAGGCTTATAAAGCCTCCTACACCAGGGGTATAAAACCCCCGACCATTTGGTAGCCCCTCTGACACTCCCAACTCACCCTCGCCTTCACATACGATCCCCAATAAAGAGGCAATGTGGTCAGATGTCTTTCTCATCTGACTCCCAGTCCAGAAGCCCCCTGGGGCATCCCTTTTGTTTAAGCTGACCGACCCCCCACTAGAATTTCGGCTGTGTCCTCACTGTTTTAGATCAAAGCTTACATCATCAGATATCACTAAATATATAGAACATCAGACACTACAATGGAAAAATAACTGTTGCTTGTCTTCTGCCTCATTCTTTCCTGCGTCCTCATCTGATACTGATTCGATATTGTGAATCGTGCTCAGAGGCAGGTCCTCTGTACCACTGTCTTGAGTACATGCCTCTTGAACATGTCTCTCTTCCTCAGTCTTTTGTGCCTTTGTCTTGCACCTTGATGGCTCCATTGTCTCACAATAAGATTTATTATTCTCTCTAACCTGAGCTTCATTCACCTGTAATGACTTTTCCTGTTTTTTACTAATAAAATCTCTCACTCCATTTCTATTTCTGGTCCATATGACCCACAGCCAATGACGGTTGTTCTGTTGATCTTGACCAAATAGGGTTATAGAGAGTTCAGACAAGATTTCTGATGAAAAATCTGTATCTCTGTTTGTAATGTTAATGTAATGCTCTCAGTGCAGTGCTCTGTGCACCACAACACAAGGCAAAGAGAGCGCCACGCTGCACAGGGCACTGCACAGGCGCTCTATTTGTTCACCGCTATGAGGGGAATGTGTTTTTTTTTTCTTTCTTTTTAAAATTATTTTCTAATTATAGTTGTCCACCCCCCTGACAATCTGCCTAGGGCGGCAAAGTGGCTAGAGCTCGTGGGTGCGGGTTTCTAATCAGAGAAAATAATTTGTTCGGGTGGGTGGTGGGTGGCGGGTGGATGATTTATGGGTACCTGCGGATTCGATTGATGTCAGAGCCGATCCACGCACTACTAGTGTAATCTGTCTGTTGTCAGAAACTGTTGGGGCGCAAAACCGAAAGGTGTATTTTGTATAAGCATAGCCCTTTAAGGCTGTCACTAGTGGGTTTTTCCCTTGCATACTTTAGTCCACGCCCACTACCATGGGCCCCACCTACATCTGCATCTAGCGTATAAATAGTGCGATCGTCAATCGGCTCCCCTTTTTTTCTTTCGCAAGCAGCATCGAGCAGCAGCAGTGAAGACGACAAGAAGATTACGAAGACAAGAAGATTACGAAGACAAGAAGATTACGAAGACAAGAAGATTACGAAGATGTCCAAGTCCAGCGGTGTCCGCATGTGCCCCCAGTGTCAGGTGGGGTACGTACTGAGTTATGACCTCCACCCAACCTGCGAGTCCTACATGGGACCGGATCATGCCGCCCGGGCAGTGATGAGCGGTGCAGACTGCATTTATTGCAACCTTCTGCCTCCTCTCAAAAAGCTGCACAGGGCGGATGCCTATGCCATGCCTTTCTGGCAGAAGCCATCAGCCTTTTCCCAGACGGATCGGAGTCGGGTGACTCCGCGCCACGGGTGACTCCTCGGTTTTCCCCAGCCGACCATTTTCTTTATTGTGTGTTCCATAGTTTACCATAGCTTCACTCACCATGGTACTGTAAACTATGATTTTCTGACACGGTTTACAAAGTTACTTAGTTAGTACCCGGAATTGTCCCCATTTTTATTTCATAGATAATATCATTGGATATTTTAATGATATACTGTACTGACCGCAAAAACTGGAAATGTTCCCGGTTTTCATTTCAGAAATCTGGTCATCTTAGTTAACACCCCTCGTCTGCTACATGTGGGGAAACCTGTTTCCACAAGAGGGATTTCCTTCCCAGGTTCCAATAAACCTGTAAGGATGGGCTCGGGGAATTCAGACACTGCTAAAATCAGCTTCTCCTCCATATTGCACAGATAATTCCTTTCTGCTTCACCTCTTCAACCCAAGTTTCTTCTATGGAGAGGGCTGGCTCAAGATGGCGGCAGGACTAGTCGTACTTTGAGGCGTTAGCCAAAAACGTGGGAATTACTGCACAAACTCTTCCTATAACATCCTTTTGTTGCCAAAGATGTGAATATATATCTTTGAAGAAACAAATGGACATTTCCCGTTAAATATCTTGCCACTGTTTACTGTATGTGCTAGACCTGCATCTAGAACAACGAGAAGTGGAGCTAACCCTGACTAGCCTTAAGCTAACAGCAAGTGCCAACGATGGAAAAGTCAGGTGAAGATGAACCCCCTCGACTGGAAGATATGGAGGTTATAATTGTTAAAGAAAAACGGAACATAAGAGAGATTCACTCATATGCTTGTCAAGTGGAACACAATGAAGGTTGTACTTCTTATCCGACCATGCCAGTGAAACATCAAACAAAGAAGGTAAATGGTAACCAAAAAGAGAATATATATCCCTGCAAAACCTCCAAAGATGAGCCGACACTCTCTGAGCTACAAAGCACCATAATCACAACCGTCATTGAGAAGATAAATGAAAGAGGAGACCAAACCGATAAGGCTGTTCACTACAACACAGTTCAAATAGACAGTCTAAAAAAGTCACTGGATTACTGCCATCAAGAAGTCGTGGACTTGAAAAAACAAAACGTGGACAAATGTGAGCAGCTTCAGAAAAAAGTCACTGAGATGGAACAAAAAGACAACTAAGTTGATCGTTACAGCCGATGACATAACCTCCACCTATACAGCGTTCCTGAAAAAGATGAAGATTCCGAAACAGTTGTAACTGCAGCGGATGTTGTCCACAGAAACCTAAAGACAGAGGATCCAACCAGTCAGCGCGACCAGTAATCATCAGGTTCCTGTCCAGAACAGTCAGAGATGTATTTTGGAGAGGGTCTAAGAAGAACAACTACCTCAAGAACAACCGACTCCACTTCAAAGAGGATTTGTCTTCAGCTGACAGTCACCCGCGGTCGTCTATGGCCAGCTATGGAGGCAGCGAGGAGAAGTTAACCAGAAGAGTTTAAGAGTTTAGAGAAAACAATTGTTCTTTTGTCTGTTCGTGTTCTTTAATGTCAGTTTCTGTTCTATCTGTTAATGCCAGTTAAAGAGAAAATGTTTATTCTGATATTGCCCAAGAAAAGGTGCTGATTTTTATTTTGTTCAAGAGACGCATGCTTCACAAACAGATGTGACATTTTGGAGGAGTCAGTGGGGAAATAATGTGTGCTTTTACTTTGCTAGTAATAGGTCAGCAGGGGTCGCTATACTACAGGGGAAGTTTAAAGGTCATATTCTCAATCACCTAACAAATACAAATGGTAGATGGATAATTCTTCTTGTAGATATTGACCACTCTCAGTTTATTATTGTTAATATCTATGCCTCCAACAATAAACAAAATAATCCAATTATACCAACAATAGAAAATAAAATGTATCAGATGTTATTAACATTCCCTTCAGCTAAAGTTTTATGGGGAGGAGACTTTAATACAGTGATGGATGAAAACATGGATAGATGGCCAAGAATAGAGTAACAAGTGAATTAGAAAATATATGTGGTAGGATGGACCTCATTGATATCTGGAGACAGACACTTAAACCAAAGAATGTATACTTGGAGTAATAAGGCAATCAGCAATCCCGTATAGACTTCTGGTTGGTCTCCTCAGACATAGAAGATAAGGTGGATTCAGCGCTAATAGAACCCACAGGCTTTACAGATCATATGGCTGTTACAATTAAGGTCAATATGGGATCGATTAGACATAACATTAATACAGACTACTGGAAATTGAATAAAACACTATTACAAAATAACTAATTTAAAAATGAAACCCAAAAAGATAGAAGAGAGAGAAGCAAATCTACTAAACAATTTTGGAAAATGTTGGGAATTAATGAAGTATGAAATTAGAAAATTTGCATTATTGTTATTGAAAAGGATTGCTCAAGCAAACAGAGAAAGAGAATCCTTATTAATTTAAAAAATAATAAGACTATCTGAGAAAGTAAGCTTATCCGGAGAAGAACTGAAAGAACTGTCATCTCTACAACTCGAATTGGACAAAATTTATGAGGAAAAGGCCAGAGGTGCAATGCAGAATGCATTGACTGTCTTAAAGATAATAAATCTCCTGGGAATGATGGGTTGATAAGTGAATTTTATAGTCTTTACTAAGGCACTATTCCCAAATATTGAGAATTGGAGACCAATTAGTCTGTTAAATAACGATGCCAAGATATTTGCATTAACATACGATATGAAATATCGTATGTTAATGCATATTATAATATTATATAATATATAATATAATATAATATAATCGTTTTATTTGTTGATTTCTATAAAGCATTTGACACAATAAGCCACCAATTTATGATTTAAATTATTAAATATTTTGGATTTGGGAACCAAATTCTGAAAGCTGTCAAAACATTATATAAAGGATGCAACAGCTCAGTTAAGCTAGCACACGGTACGGTACGACCCCTAGGTTTGACAAGGTTGTCCACTTAGCCCCTTCTTATTCCTTCTTGTCACACAAATTATGGCCGTACATATTAAAAAGGGTCAATTCCAAGGTATAGTGACCTTAGGTAGAGAATTTAAATTATCCCAACTGTGAAGTACACGGTTACATACCTGGGTGTTGTCAGTGATAAGAATGAAAAACTGTGCAGTAACTTAAACTTCAGCGCAATAATAAAAACAAAAACAAATAACGAAAAAGTTCAATATGTGGTTGATGAGAGATGTTTCTTTGAATGGTAGAGTTCTGTTGTCTAAAGCTGAGGGAATATCCAGATCGGTCTATGTGTCCTTATCATTGGAAATGCCTACTGAAATACACAAAAGATTTTATTAAATTTTATTTGGAGGAACAAATGTCATTACTTAAGAAAATATATTATATGCAACATAAAAAGAAACGGTGGTCTGGGGGTGCTAAATTTTGAAAAGTTAAATAATATTTTCAAAGTGAAATGGATAACTAATTTGATTAAAGAAAAAAACGACATTTGGAATACCTTCTTTAGAAATGTATTTAATTTAATGGAGTTTTTGCTTAAATGTCACTACAAAATTGATAAGTTACCTGTAAAGTTATCCAACTTTCATAAACAAGCTCTGCTGCAACTAATTACTAGATTTGGAATAACAAGAATATTCAATATAAATATACATCACTATATTATGGGAAATGGGTTGAAAAAATGGTATTGTTTTGGTTAAACAACTTGTAAATGCTGATGGGCAGCTACTATCGATAATGAATCCCTCTCTGAAGTCAGGTTACCGATCCATTCAATAGAGGTATATTCCTTGGAGGAGTTGACATTACCAAGAATAAGTGCTCGAATAAATACATCAGGAATGGCATACAAGCTGTAACTCTGCCCCCAGGTATATTCTTTTGGGCTTCGCTTTATGGAGAAATGAATTGGCAGAAAATGTGGCTACAAATGTAGCCCACAATGTGGGGACAAATATTGTCGTAATAAAGTTAAAGACGTTTCCGTTAGGCGCAATTAGCGTCATAAGTGAAGACCCGCCTTGATGAGAGGACTGACGTATGGAAAGCCATTGGGACACTGTCTGGGCCTTAACAGGTGTAACCCATTGAAAAGCCAGTAGGTACTAGAAGTTTTAGAACAATTTCCCTTCACTGGGAATTCATTGTATTAATGAATAAATACATTCCTTACTTTATTCTATATTTAATTTATTAAATGTTTAATTTATAACCACATAATTTATTTGATTCTATATTTAATTTATTGTTTCATTTCAGCTCAGATGTCTACGGAAGCGCATTGCATTCACAAAAGAAAAAAACCTTATCTCACCTTATCTCGAATTACGACATAATATCAGATATTGTTGCTCGGACCTCTGGTCCTATTTCCAACTATTTCAGCGATTGTTTATTTATAAATTATTATTATTATTATTATTTTATTTTAATTTTTTTTATAGCAGCAACAGCCTTGACGACACATTGATTGATTGACATACATACAGGCAAATCATTGTTGAATTCAGACATGTGGCGCATTGTTTAGATTTTTTGATTGGATGATCAAGTGTTTTAGTATTTTTTTATTTTCAAATATGTAAAGTTAATAACCAGCCATTCTGTTCCCAACGCGATCCCTGGCTGTGTGCTCGTGCCGCGCGTGTACCCTATGACGTGTGTGAGTGACAGTGCATGTTCCCAACAGGGTGCACCACGTCTGCTTTCCCTGGGGCACGGGACACACAGCGGAGCGCAGAACACTGGCGGCTGCACCGGTCGCAAATTGCGCGGACCCCGCGCCGCCCCCCCTCGGTGAGCACACGCAGGGCCCGATCTCCCCTCCGCTCCGCTCCGCTTCCTCCGCCGGAGGAGGGATCGTCATAGCACCAATATGCCACGTGTCTGAATTCAACACTGATTTTTCTGTATGTGTCAATCAATCAATACCCCTTTTACAACACCCCTCATTCCATGCCAGTAAACACTCAACCCATTTGGTGAATGTGCAAGTGACCGTGAGGAAGTACTTGTTTCCTCTGGATGATTTGTTGAGAGGGCCTACCCAATCGATTTGGAGGTCCGACCATGGAAACGAAATGCCTCTTCATTGCAGTGGAGCTCTATGAAGTGGTTTTGTTGGCTGGAACTGGCAGCAAACTAAGCAGCCTTTGATGTAGTCTGTTACACCCTTCTGCATGTGTGGCCAATAGGCCACATGTCGGAGTGCATCATATGTCGTCTTAATTAATTTGTGTTCTGCGCATGGGGATTCATCGGCCTGCATCAACATCATCCCCCTGTGGCTCTGAGGCACCATGAGCGTAGGTGATATGAGGGTGTCAGAGACATGCACAAGAAGGCCCTTGACGATGCATTGGTTTCAGACCCGTTTTGGAGTTCAGATCAGCATTTGAGATGGTGTGGGAAGAAGCATCAGTGAGGTAGACGATCATCTTCTGCATGGCAGGGTCACGATCCTGGAGGGCCATCAGGTCGGCGTCAGAATGCGGAAGCAACCGATACTGTGCCTTGTCCAGGGGGGTGATGGCCGGACCTGGGGCGCTGCCCAAGCCCGAATGACCGCGCAGACCATTGGGTTGGGTGGGTCGGGTGAGATGAAATTGGAACACCCAATTTGGAATTGCCAGGGTGTTCCATCGAGGGTGCCTTGTTTGGCCAGCGTGTCAGTTAGGTCGTTCAGCTCCTTGTCTTGTCCAGGGATGCTCGAGTGACGTCTGACCATCTTCCAATAGACTTGCAAGTTGTGTGTGTTCACTAAATGATCGCAGGTTACAAATATCTCTGTGTTTGACCGGTTTCCTGCTTGATGTCATAAAACCATTGCGCTTCCATGATGGGAGGTGGCAGGAAAAGCTGAGACGTGCGTAGTTGGAGTCAAATTATGAGTGTTTTGACTCCTCGTGCCACTGCCAATTGGAGTGTGATCAGGATACCCGTGATTTCAGCATATTGGGAGGATTGGTGTCCCAATTAGAATTTCTGGGGTCCGTATGGTTAGTTGTGGACTCATGCCACGCCTACTCCAGCATGGACCAGTGTTTCATGATGAAAGGAGCACCCGTCCATATACACAGTGACCATGTTCTCGCAGATGCATCTTCATTAAAGACAAAATAGTTATGGCTGGAGGATTCAGGGGGTGTGGGATCCCTGACAGTATGGCCTCGGAGCATCTTTGGCAGGCTCCAAGTTCAGTGCCCATTGGCGTTGGTCACTACGCCGTCTCTGATGCATTGACTGTTCAGGAAGGTTACTGGCTGGTGTTGGGTTTCCACAATCACTTTCTGGCCGTCGAGGTAATTGGAGAAGTGTTTGACGGACCAGACCGTGGACAGTAGTGCCTTTTTGCAGTGTATTTGAGTTCGGTAGCCAGCAGAGTTTTCCAGTCTATTCCAGAGTTTTGCTGGAATAGGCTACCACCGGTTTGTCTAAGTCATAGAGTTGGTACAGACCGGCGCTTAGCCAGTGGTTAGAGAATCCCACTTCCAGGTGGAACTCTTTGTTGCAATCAGGGTAGGCCAGGCATGGGGCCGTACAGAGCTTTCCTTTCAGCGTGGCCTGTCCCTGTGGTGGGCCCCAGGCGACTGGGACCTCTTTCTTGAGTAGGTTTGTTAGTGGTTTTGTCACGTCTGCGTAATTTTCAATGAATTGGCGAGAATAATTGCAGACTCCCAAGAAGCTGCACAGCTCTGGCACATTGGATGGTGCCTTAATGTTTGCGGCACCCTGAATGTGGTTCACTTGTGGCTCCACACGACCTGAACCCACGTGGAGGCCCACGTAGTTCACCTTGGTCCTACACTACTGGCATTTGGCCAGAGAGATCTTAGTTGTGAGCAGCTGTGAGCTGTCCGAGTACATGGTCAATCTCATTTAGGTGAGACTCCAGGGTGGGACTCCGTATGGTGGTGCCTTGGTTGCTAGCATCGGGGAATGCCTCGTTTAAGAAGATGTTGAATTCAGCAGGCGAGTTAGCATAGCCGAACGGGCATTTGGTGAAGGTGTATTGCCTGCTGGAGAAGGTGAAAGCTAGTTTATGTTGGTCTGCCCCATGCACTGGGATGGTCCAGAACCCGAATACATCCATGGAGGAGAAATACTTGACATCTCTGACTTTGGGGAGTTCTTGACTCAGTTGGGTCATGGGCCACCTGGATAGGGGGACCTGTTAGTTGAGTTTGTGGTAGTTGATGGTTAGTCGCCATTTGCCGTTTGATTTTAATTCCGGCCAGAGTGGCGCCGAGTAGGTACTGTTAATCCCCTTTTCCAACAGATCGTCTATGATTTCCTGTACAGGTTCGCACAAATGGGATTTTGTATTGCCTGACATAGGTTGGGGTGCGTTTGGAGGGTTGGGATGCATACCAAATGGATGGTGGTCAGCCCACAGTCCAAGGAGTCGTTGGTGAAGGACGTTTGATATTTGAAAAGGATGTCGCAGAGTTTTCCTTGTTCCTCGTTGGCTTCCGCCAGTACTTGGTTAATTAATTAGTTAATTAATCAGTAATTGGGTGTTCATTGATCACTTGGCAAACTTCACGGATAGTTTGCCCTGATTTCATATTCTCCGGATTCAAAGGGGTGGAGTCCTCTTTGGCTCCCGTCAGGGAACACAGGATGCTGTTGATCGTGTCCAACTGTGCCCCCAATCTGACCAGTACATCGCCACCTATGTAGGCATGGTGAGGGAGGTTGTGAATGATCAGGAAGAAATGCATTAGTTCCCTTTGATTCCACCATACCCTCAAGGTGGTGATGCCATGAGCCACCAATATCACCTGGGGCTTGGGGTCTAGGGGAAACTGGTAAGACATCTCCACGAAAGGGAGATTATGGTTGTTTAGTTTTAGGGTCTATTGCTTTCAGCTGATGGCCTGCATCATGATCGACTGCATTGTCGACGTTGTTGCCTTCGAGTTCTAGACCACCTTTTTCCACCTGTGGACAATATTCCTGTGCCATGGTGGGAGCAGCGAGGGCACACAAAAAAGTGTCCCGTTGGCTCATTCCTGGTGTCTCTTCGTCCTCTGTCACCTGTGGTTGGTTGGGAGGCCCATCGTGCACCATGGCTTTGGACTCGAGGGAATAGCACTGAACTTCAGTGTGGCGGAGTGAGGGTATTGGTAAGGGTCGGCGGACCTGTGCCCATATTTTCAGCTCCTTGCCTCTGATTGTTTCCGAATTCACGTCGATCCCCTTCCCTACCTCTGTGGCTTTCCCATTGGTTTTTCTTCGCTTCGCCCTGTTCAGCCTTGTAACTAGCTTCGACTAGCTGTTGGTCATGCTGCTGTCAGATATGCTTTTGATCCACTTCCTTGAGGCTGCCATATACTTATGCCTGAGCCCTCGCCGTGTTTTGTTCCAACTCCTTTGACTTGGCGAGCTGTTCAGACTCATAAGTCACAATGACATAAGTCATAGTGTCCAGTTGGGTCCGGATTTCCTTTAGATCCCGCCCCAGTTTTAGGAGGTCTCGTTCCAGTTGATCGTTTTGGGCTCTCAGCTCAGTGTTCTGGGCTGTTGCTCAAGGTCTGCTTTTTCATTCTAGAATTAAGAGGGTTGTTATGTCGACAATAATTTAGCGGTTTCCCTTATTTTTATGGGTTTTGAATTAACTACCTTAGAGGATGGGTTGATCCTCTGTTAGAATGTGGGGATTTATTCACTGTTATACAACACGGTTAGTCCTGAAGCACTGATCCCCCCGTGACGATTCAAAATCTGGAATGTTTTGGGCACTCGGGAACACGTAACGTAATAAGTGAAAGTCCCAGGGTCCTGAAATCTGGTGTGGGGCCATGTGGGGTGCCCCTTCAGACCTTCTGAAAGTCTGAAAGTGTCTAGGTGGTTCCTGTCCAGGACCACAAAGTCCCATGCTGAAAAATGGCAACATTCCTGGCATGTCCATTTCGAAACACTGACCGCCCATTAATATGTGTGCCAAATGTCAAAATACCCTAATATATCCCATAAATATCACGACAAATAGGATCATTCCTGCCATTTGTCAGTAAAATGTAGTGAATATATGCCAGCCAACTGCCAGGCAGTTCCCAGCCAGGAGTCAGTCGGGAGCCAGCAGGCTGGGGTCTCCCTCTCCTGTTTCGTGAAAGGGCGTGTCTAGTTCAAAGTCAAAGTCAAAGTGTTTTATTTGTCAAATGTACAGTACAACACAAGGTCATTCTGGACAATGAAATTCTTATGGCAAGGGAAGCAACAACTACGTAGTAGGCACAGATAACTGTAAACACTCCCATTTATTAAATTGCAGGGTGTCACCATGAGATGGCGCTAACTTCACAAAAACACATTCAGAGTTGTTGAGTTAGGAGAAACTTTATGAAAGTTTAAAGTTTCAGTGCATAAAGTGCTTCACATAGAAACAATAAAACCACACAGACAAATTACAACAGTCATCATCTATTTATACAGTAAATG